>BMAU01020310.1:0-269004 GCA_019973935.1 Trichonephila clavipes | reverse complement strand
ATTTAGAGAAGATTTTCGAAATCAAATCCCAGCGATCTCCTAATTATTTCTGTGGGAGTCCGAATAAATCTTCGAATAAAAATCAGACTCTTCAGAAGGCGGGATTTTAGATTGGCGTAGGTGGTTTGTCTAGGGGTAAGTATTTAAGGGTGAGTGATGAATTAAATGAATCTAAGTCATTAAAACACGAATACTTCTTTTAAGTAAAAGAGAGAATTTATTTAAAGTTAAAGGAAAATATTTACAAAAAAGATAATTACAAATAGAAAGAAATGCAGGAATTAAGTTAATTAAAAGTTGAGTAATACCTTTAGAAGACGGGGAAATGAACCTTCTCATTATTGGATGTTAGGACTGGGTGGTGCCGCGTTGGGCGCGGAAATGTGGTAGACGCGATGTGTTGATCAAGCAGTAGTTAGTTGGCCTCTGCCGAAAAATTATTCAAGCCGGAGCTACGAAAGCTCACTAGGTGACGCTGCTTCGAATGCAGTAATAAATCAAATTGAGATTTATGGTCCTCTGAAAAGGATATCACTCAACCTTTTTGCAAATGTTTCAAAGGGAAAATCCTACATATATATATATATGTATATTTGAATATTGTTCATATTTTCAGCCCTCTGGTGAAAGTTAACGCTCTTGAGACTCCTTAGAAATTACCTTTTCAGAACAAATATTGAAATACCTTACTGGAAAACTAAAGGTGTTGTTTTTAATTGAAAATTTAAAATATTTTTATTTATACTGAAATATTTCTGTCGACAAATGGAACAAAAAATGGACAAGAATTTTTATCTCTAATAATAAGCTCAAATACAGGAAACCTTAGGCCCCTGTAGACTACAAATAAACCACAACAGTCCGTTTGTATTTTTCTTATTTCAGAAAAGAATAAATGAATTTCTCCAGTTCATGAGAATGTTGAGAAATTCAAGTCAGCAAGGAAGAAAATGAATTGAAGATGATTTATAGATGCCTATAGTGACATTGTGACATTTATGGTGATAAACTGTCAATTGTTCCTATATTTTTACTGATATTCACCTTGGTTGTAGACAGCGATAATGTATTTGAAGTTAGAATTTTTTAAAATTATTTACAATCAAATTTATAAAAAAGGAGATAAAATTCAGTGAAGATTTTGAAGAACTTATGCTGGATAAATTAAACAGAAAATACTTAAGAAATTAATTAATATGTACTTCATACATAATTAATATGTACTTAAAGAACAAAATTAATTTATTGTTTGGATGCAGAAACGATATGCATTGAGACGTCGAAGAATTAATAAATTGTCAGATCCCCCAGACGTAGTGGTTGATTTAAAAACCATGGGTCAGTGCTTCTCAAACTTCCAATATTTACGACCCAATATTCAATCATAATTTTCATCGCGCCCTCCATACAATAACAATATATTGAATTCAATAATGTTACCCCTTTGACACTAAGGCTACGACTACGTAGTACTACTACGACTTTAACATTTTAAGTGTCTCCGGCGTATTTAAACGTCTCACTCAGCCAAAGTGTTATTTTCTCTGGACGTATATATGTCTTTCCAAAGAACGATCTTTCTGTGTAATGCTATTCATAAAATTATTCCGAAGGTTTCCTGGAATGCAATAAATGGACCTGACAGTGTTTGGTGAAGGATTTACTGATTTCAGAGAATTTGCTTTTATTATTTTTTTTTTTCTTCCTCCCCCAATACATCACATACGCACGCCTACTTGAAAAAGGTGGGGAGCGAATTGCGTAACTTTTAATCGGCAATCAATGGATTAATTACAAACAGTATAAAATTAACAAAATAAGTGTTAATTTTTGCATACAATTTTTGTATATGAAAAGATCATAAAGGCACTGGTAATTATCAAACTTGTTCTTAACTTGTATTGTTACATTAATTATAAAGCATATTGTGTAGTACTGATACATTTATAAGGGCATTACATCAGTGTAAATGTCTTTTACTTTTATTATTTTAGAATGCATTTTGTTTGTTTATTTCATTAAATTAGTAATTTTCTTTAAATAAATCTTTAGTTTTCGACTTTTCAATTTGTTCGCGCCTGCTCGTAGAGTTATCCCTCCCAAAGGGGTGCACGCCTCACAGTTTGTGAAACGCTGCCATAGGCCCTTTAGTCGTAATAAGAATCTCTAGAAATAATTTATCAGTGTAGTTCCACCATCAAATGAAAAAACGCACTGGCACTGACTTGATACCATTTAGCCAAATTTTTTGTGAGAACTATCGGAGCCGTCTACTAGATAACAAATCTCAACGTTTAAGTTAAAGATTAAAGCGATTTTGTGACGAGCAGAACTGTATAGTTTTTTTCCCTACCGATTTACACGATTAAAGGCCTAGTTATCGCCTTAGCCAATCAACGTTTGTTGTTTAATACAAAATCAAAACAATCTTTTTTTATCAAGAAACCTTGAAAGCTTGGATATATAATAGTGCTTAAACGTATTCAAATTTATGATTAGCTTTAATTTATAAATTCGTCTCAATTATTCCAGAAAAGGTAAGATTCGATATTTTTGAATATTGCAGTGTGGTACTTTTTTTTTGTTATGTCCTTTACTAGTGAATAATATGTGCATTTACATTCTTCTCTATTATAAACCATTAGTCGTCTTGTATTAATTTTTTCTATTTTTGTTCCTGGAAAATTTTTTATGATGAATTTTAAGATGCATGTTCTACGAAAATTCCTGCATTGCAACCAACTTCACAGAAATATTTTTAAAGATATTGATGCACAGATGACATATAAAAAAGATCCTTTAACCCTTTATCTACCGCATTATGATTTACTGTAGTTCTTTCATGCAATATTTTTTTTGAATTACTACATTGAAAATTTTAAGGAATATACATAAACAAAATACTCAATTTCGGGAAATTTAACTGTTGGTACTAACTAATTAAAGATAATAAACTGTAAAAATTATATACACTGCTCACTTAAAAATAAATAGCTAAATCGTACTGTCACCTGTATGGTGCTCAAGGCCAACGACAGGCGTACTCCTCTTGCCCATGCCACGATGAATTTCGTGGGTTCCCGATCTGACTACGTCAGACAGGTGGCATCAGAAAAACAACAACAACAAAATAAATAGTCAAATCGTTTTCTAAGGTCTTCATGAACATACAAAAAATAAGACACTTAAATTTTGACATAAACTATTTTTTCGGAACAAAAATGACAATCTTCGCAATCCGCTGAAAGCCGTCAGCTGAAAGCGCAATTTCTGCTATAAAACTATTCGCCTTCCCACTAAAATATTCATCATAGAACCTGTGCCGCCTCATATCTGGAAGAGGTGGATTTAAAAGAATATTCCTACTAAGTATCGTCAGAGTATTCAAGAATGGTTATTCCATGTAATTTTAAAGCGAGTCGTACTTATAAGTACCGTCGGTGATAAAGGGTTAAAGCTTTCCCTTCGCTGTTTCTGCCTTTATTAAACAAATATATTCTATATCGAGCGTATGAATCGGCCTTTATTGCCTTTTAGTCAGCGATTCTCAAACTCTGGTATCTGCTTTACCAAAACGCTTTGTAGTTTTTGTTCTAGTAAATGGAAAATAAAAATCTTGTATTTTTTTAACTAACAAGATGCGGCCTATAAAATAAAATCATAATAAATGCTAATTTTTTTTTAAAAAAATCATGATTTAGGGTAAAGGATACCTTAAATGAAAGAATGAATACTTTATTGGATTAGTTGAACCCAAATCGTGCCAAGTGAATACTTTGGCAAAGACACCTAAAATATGCATTAATAAAAGCTACCGTAAAATCCGATGTATAAGTGCTTCACACGTATGCTTCCAAGATGGAAGATTTAGTTTTTAGGAATTTTTGCCTTATAACGCGCACCTCCTTAACCTGAAATATATATGTGCAATGCTCTTGTGTTTCGAAGTCATTTATTCGAGGTATTATCCCAGGCCTTTGAAAAAAATAGTCTACTTTTAGAATTAAATACTTTTAAGTTTTTATGACGCGTCTTTTCTTCCAAATAAACATTATTTCGATCTATATATATGTAGAAGTCTTAAATTTTGTTTTCTATGCTCATCTTTTTTTATTTTCAAAGCTCCCACTTTTAGACCTCGCGTATAATGCGCCACCCTGAATTTCGATCAAATTTTTTGTGTGAAAAGTGCGCGTTATACTCCGGATTTTACGGTATGTAATAAAAGCTATGCTAGCAAATCTATTTGTAAAAGTGAAGTTGTTATTTTTATATATTGAATTATAAAACATTTACTAATATATACTCACGTAATTACTCGATAATAACTGGCGACATTTGTGGAATTATAGGTTGTAAGTGAAATAGATATTTGTAGATGCAAAAGTAAAATACAGTAGAACGTTGTTTATCCGAACCTCAATTATCCGGAGCGTCTGATATCCGAACCAGTTTTTTTTTGTCAACTTTTGTCAATTTAGAAGGCCGAAAAGACTACAATGACGACCACAGGGATGAGATTACCGATTTGGTCCAATCGATCCCAGGATTTCAAGAATGCGATGAAGATATAAAAACCTGGATGGCAATCGATGCAGACGACTCAGTGGATTTCAAATGCTAAATGATGACGAGATTGTGACTTCCGTGCAAGTAGAATCCGACCCTGTCGACGATGAAACGGATGAAGACGAGGACAACAACAACGAAAGTAGCAAGGATCCATCAAATGCTGGCACGTTTTCTACGTTAGAGACAGCTATGGAGTGGTACGAACAACAATCAAAGTGCTGTCCTACTCAACTACTGCTGCTCAACAGAATCAAAGACCTTGCGGGGAAAAAACGAAGATGAACAATGGTACAGCGAAAAATAAGTGATTATTTTCCACAATAAAGGTAAAATTGCGACATTTTGCACCTATTTTGCTTTTTCTTCCCGCATGTGATGATTTTCAATATTCGTCTAGTGTCCGGTTTCATATACTGCACGGATCGCATTCGGTGTTCGGTTATCCGAACAATCGCGTATCCGAACGGTGCTCGGTCCCAATTAATTCGGATAAACGACGTTCAACTGAAGGTTGATATAATTAGCAAAGATCCCTGGCAGGAAGTTATCTTTGGTGATAAATAGCTAACATGTGGAATGTACGTAAGTATCCTGCTATTACACTTAACATAAAGAAATATTACAGGTATCACAATAAATTTCCTATTAAAAATGCAGATATTTCGCATTGAGATTCATAATATTCCTTGAATCATATTTAACATTTTTTTTCAGAAAATGCAAACTGTAGCAGAGTTTTTCTTCTACTCATAGCTGTGTCTGTTGTTCAAGAAGGAGGTAAGCTTCCGTAAAAGTAATTGCAAAAGGTATATTAAAGAAATATTAATAATCATAATTAAATCGCGAGATTTTTCACAGACTCAATTTTCTTATTAGATATATGTTTCCAACATGTTTGATTTCTTTTTTTTAAGATATCCGATTACGTTCAGAACCGTGATTTTGCAAAAGCGTATAAATGGATAATATTTATGATATTTAGTGTCGCTTAGATTAGAAAATGTATTTAAAATTGTCTTAAGAATAGTGTTACAATAAAAAATTATTTAAATACAATATTTTGACAAAAAATGTGAAAAATGCTTCTATTATAATATTTTGCCCGTATATAGCTCAGACCTCTGCACAGAGGCTTAACTAGAATTTTTGAAATATATAACTTAGAAGTGGGTTTATCCATGTTTTACGACAACCGAGGGAAGAAATTTTTAAGAAAAACGCTGATAATTATTTCAATTGATGTAACTCTTTGGAAAAGAATATGAATTGTTCAAAATCAGCCTCTGTACAGAGGTCTGAGCCATATGCAGGCAAAACATTATTATAATAGAAGCCTTTTCACGTAAAAAGGAGAACATTTCTGAAAAGTTTATTCTGAGTTAATTTTTTGCCAAATACTGTATTTAAATAAATTATTTTGTCAGTATGTCCTTAAAACATTTTATACATGTATTCTCTAATCTAAGTGACACTAAATATCATGAAAAATATCCGTTTATGCGCTTTTAAAATCACGATTCCGAACGTAGTCGGATACTTTAAGTTTCATATTTTGAACAATTAGAAATTTTCAGACGATTTGCAGGGATGTCTAAAGCATGGACCCGGGCCCAGAACTTCGGCCACAATGGGGGCCTTGTCTCATTCTCGACTCAGCCTTAATAAGATCATAATTCGAATAATTTCAAATGTCAAATGTTATTTCTGGTTGTATTCTCCGAAAAACTAGAATCTCAAACGATATGTAACCTGGCTACATGTGATAACCGTCGTCTACGTACAGGCCTATAGCCCACCACCATTACTCATGCAGTCAAAAGGCAGTAATTAGTAGAGCTAGTTTGTGCGATTGTAAGCCTTGCACATTTACTTGTTTCGGATTAATGTTCGTTTGAGTATTTGACAACGTATGATATGTACTGTCTACTTTTAAAAATCTCTGGTAGGGCCTATTTTTTTGCATAGGGCCCTGTGGTTGATTGGTGTTTCATCTATTTTGAGGTATTATGAAAAGGACGTTATTGATAGGAAAAGACCGCGCCTTGTTTTGTAAATTTGGTGGTAAAAGATTACTAGTGAAAATATTCCGTTTGGCGTCGGTTGTACCAATTTGGCGACTTTATCCTTTGCGTGGGCGAGACGCAAAGTACCAAAAGTTACCTCTAAAGAACGAGGTAAAAACTGCTTTTAAGTGCTTGAAATTTACGTTAAAATTTTTTTTTTTAATTAATATTATGAATACACATTTTTAAATTATTAAATCTCTATAACATAACGACAGATCAATTGAATTAAAATCACATAAAAGTATTGCAATATGGATAATCAACCAGATGTGTGATGATCTCCCTAGGACCTCACTTTGAGAACGAGAATAAATAGAGTCAGATAAGAACCAGTAGCCATTTTTATAAACAACTTTCTTTTTATTTTTGGTTATCTTATCCAAATAGAATCAAAGACTTATTAACAAATATATCTTAACTAGTATTATGAGGTTTTAAAGGTAATATCCTTTAAATTAACTTAAATAATTAATGATCCAATTAATTAACAATTAAAATAACGATCACGCAGAGATTACCACGATAAGAGATCCCAGAATTATATTCAATGTTCTTATTGAACATTTAATTTTAATCTCACTCGTAATAATAAATCTTAATGAGACACTTTAATTAATATTTACCACTCGGCAATTCAGCACAGCTTTTCTCTGAGATTAAATTATCAACAAGAAATCTTCAATTTGACTTCACTATAACTTTCTGCTTCAATCTCTCTCTCTACTGCTCTAACTTTACTATTCCGTTTGACTTAAATACTTTATCTAATCTGCATAACAAGGAATCCTGTCCTCCTTTTGGAGTTGATTGGAAATAGGTAGGGAATTAAATTTCCCTAAAAGGACGACTCAGAAGGTTAGTGATAAAGTTCCGTATAGATTTGTCACAGATGGAAATCGAATTATACTTAATTATGTCATTTATGGTGATAGAAAAATATTTTAATACTTTAATTATCCCTATCTCTATCTTTATATCGCTATTTTTAATTATCCTATCCTCCATAGTAAATCACTAGCTCATTTTTGATTTTATCAATATTTAAAGATCACAGATATTTTACTCCGTTTAGAAATAATAATTAAAAGCAGTGGCGTATACAAGGGAGGATTCGGTTGTTATCGCCCTCATAAACCAAGAGATTTTTAATATTTTCCGTAGACATTATCCTCTACGTGTTTTATAGAGTAAATTTCCCATCAAACACTACGTTTATAAGCTACTGATTAAAAATCTTTTTATATAAGACACAAAAATATTAAAATAAAAATAAATCCCCTCTATATAGCCAGTGGTGGGCAACCTGTGGTACGCTGAACAATTCTCAATGACATCTGCCCAACTCAACAAATTCGTCAATTTTTGAGTGGGAGGAGATTGATAAATTTGTAATGAACCTTATTTGACAAACCTCTTCAGAATTATGGACATATAAAGAATTACGGAAAAAATCTGTGAAAAGAATAACTCTTTGCGGCTATTTTGTAATGCATTTAATGTCGTTGCTAAATTTGTTTGAAGAAACAAAATTGCATGTACTCTGCTTTCCGCTTTTGGTTCTACATATCTAAGTAAAAAATTTTTTCCTCATATGAAAATATTTCGAGTTCTCAAAGAAATTGTTTAACAACTGAACGCTAAGAATTGAAATTCACTTAAAAAACCTGATTTTTGAAATATGAAGAAGGGGGTGCAAAGCATTAGGTTCGCATCAAAATTTTTTATTTAACTATAATGGAGGGATACTTTTATTTTAGGTTGTATATGTCTTATTTTAATAAATATATGTTTAAAGATACATGTATTATGTAAAATTTCATTTATTTTTATTTTTGCTGACGAAATGTGGTTGTATTTTATGCTGTTTATTTTCATGCTAAATATCTCTAATGATACAAAATTAATGTTTAATAAATTTGTAAATCTGTATTATTGACCTCTATTTTCTATCTTTGCATGCATTATCGTGGGGATCATATTGTTTAAAAAATGTGCTACTGTGTGGCCCGCAGAATCACATTTGTAGATTGGTTGCCGACCCCTGATATAGCCGATATTTTTTTTTCTTTTACAACAGTTGGACATATGTAATTATGACCTTTAAAATTTCCCTGAATTTCGATTTGATTGTAGGGAAGTCTTATCTAAAAATCAGATTCAATAGAAAATTTTAATATTATGACACCTGGCTGAATTTAAAATCGCTGAAGTTTATTACATTCACCAAAACACACGCACACACACACCAGTGGTAAACATTTACATTAATACGCAATTGCAAAAGACTTTATTTTTTAATTTGAGGGTATATGCCTACTTCTCTGCATTATAACTTTGATTAATTTTTCCACAGCTCGTGCATTCCCACCATATATTGGTACGAAAAGTCAATGAGGGAAAGAGAGAAAATCAGAGAAAATGGTTTCAGTCACAGACACAGTCAAGAGCATCAGCTATATTTCTCTTTTTGCAGAATCACGTCATTTAGAACAAACAATTTCCTAGAATTCGAATTAACATTTATCTGTTTTGGAGTTTATTGGTCTTTAAGAAAAGGACATGTCATTAAAATTCACGACCTGATAATGACTTAAGAACATTACAGTTTAAAATAACTCAACAATTCTTGTCTAAGAGATAAAATACACACAAACTACTAACCAGTGCCGGATTTTATAAAATACACCAACTGAATTGAAAAAATATTACATTGTGTGTAAAAAGAACTTACGTACTATAACGTCGACCAATTTCTCCAAGTGAAAAGACAGTGCCATTTTTAAAACAGTCGCCAAATGTTGTCAACGTTATTTTTTTTCTGTGTTCGAACAAGGGTGAGAAAGATTTCCACTGGCTGCATATATCGCGCCATTTGGAGACGTCTTTTGATTTGACGAAATTGGCCGACTGTATAGCACACTTCACATGGTAAGTACCATAAAAACATATTAGGTTGGGGGGAAACAGAAATCCATTAATTTTTCGGTAGATGGATGTTGTGTCGATATCTCGTGAAGTATCGATCAAACAATTTCAAATTTATGCTCGTTGTCAAGGTAACAGTTTAAACTAAAATAATTCTTTTGTTGGTCCATTCAGTTGTGAGATACAGGGTGGTAAAAATGGAAGTCAACAAAGAAAAATTCGGTACATTTTACATTTTCTTTGATAAGGCCAAAATGCAAGCTAGGTGGCTGAAATCGTAAATGGTATTTATGGTGCAGATACTGTAACAGCTAATGACGTGTAATTATTGTTTCATTGATTCCGTTCAGGCATTTTTTATGTTAAAGTTGCCCCAAGCCCGTCGTCGAAAATGTCGATAACATCACAGAAATAATCGAAGTTGACCGGCATGTTAGTAGTTATAGCATCGCCCAGGAGGTACAGATTGACCATAAAACAGTTTTTAAACCATTTGCGCACAGTTGGATTCAAAAAGAAGCTCCATGTTTGGGTGCCACACCAATTAACACCCAAAAACATGATGGATCGAATTTCCATCTGCGAAGCTGAGGCCAAACGAAATGAAATCAACCCATTTCTTAAACGGACGTTGACTAGAGGGTTGAAAAATGGGTCACATACTACAATATTGTGTGAAAAATCGTGGTCAAGGCGCAGTGAAGCAGCCAAAACGGTGGCCAAACCAGGACTAGCATCCGGAAGGTTCTACTGTGTATTTGGTGGGACTGGAAAGGAATCATTTATTATGAGTTGCTTTCAGGGCCAAACACTAAATTCAGATATCTACTGTCAACAACTGAACTGTTTGAAGCTAGTGACTGACCAGAAACGGCCAGAACAGCCCAGCGAAGAGGTGTTGTGTTCCATCAGGACAACACCACGCCACACACGTCTGTAGTGACTTGCCAGAGACTCTGGGAGCTTGGTTGAAAAGTTTCAATGCATCCACCATATAGTCGGACCTGGCACCAAACGATCACCACCTTTATTTCGCATTTGCGAAACTTCCAGAAGACATAAGAAGATGAGATCAAGAAGATTGTGAAAATCGAATGCTAGAGTTTTTCGCCAATAAAAACCAATACTTCTATGAAAGAAGCAATATTAATCTACATTTAAAATAGCAAGAAAATATACAACAAAATGGTATATATTTGACCCAAATCGGACAATCAAGAAACATGTTAAATAAAGTTTTGAATTCCATGCAAAAATAATGGATTTCTTTTTTCCTCAACCTAATATATAATCATACTTAATCATACATTCATTCAGATTTGCATCGTGGCTATGTCTAAAAATTTGTGCGGAGAAAAAATTTACCTTGAAAATATGTATCCTCAACAAAAGAAAGAAGCCAAAAACCAGCTGCTAATAATGGAACTTTCCGGTTGCAAATACAAAAAGCCGTTGAAAAGGAAATGTACTCTGTGTGTGGTCAATGACTAATAATCGTTTTTTTAAAAAAGAATAAAAATGTAATGGCCATGAAAATGCGAGGTGGAATTTCTAAACTTTTATGGGGAAACTGTTCAATTAAAGAAATGTACTGCGCATGCGTGAAACTGCGCCGATCCGACCTCTCCTTCACTGATAAAAAATCAGGAGGGATACCAGATTTGGCGCATTTATCGATTTGCGAGTAAAAATTTAGCGGACTAGTGGCTGGTACGACAATCAAGCCATAAACACATACACTAAGATATTAAACTCTTTCTTTTATTGTAGTTTTATAACAACTGAAACGTTGTTTTTCTTTTCACAGAATACTGTCCCATAATGCCTCATTTATTGTTTCAGGCAGGTGAACCAGTGTTGCAGAGATGCAGACTGTTATGACAACCAGATATGTGTGTGTGTGCTGCTACGAGCCATGCGGTAACATTTGCTGTTCGCCAGTACCTTTTGAGACCAATGGACGCAGACATATACCTTGTATTTAGTATATCCGATGTCATTGGTTGCTCTATATCAGGGATGGTGAACCAGTGGCACACGTGCCATTGATGGCACGCGAAACAATATTTTGGCGTCAGTGATCAAAATGGTTTGCATTTTATTTTTCAAAATTTCAAAGTTCACTATAAAGTATTACAAATAAACGCGAGTGATCGGGGAGCACACTTGTCTTGCCTTAGTTACGTTGTAGACTACAATTGCTTCTGATGTAAAGTTTGTCTATCCGTAGCACAGTCAATTTCATTGACACAATTGTATTTTTAAGTTTATCTGTGTTATATTTATGATTTTTAACTGTTGTTTAACATGGCTAGCTCAGCAAAAAGAACTAAAAGTACAAGTTAGTTAGTGTAACAGAGAATTTCAAGTATGGTGGACAGAGAAACATGGCATTAATAGTAAAGGCGACAAGGCAGTATGTGTTATATGTTCTGGAAAATTGGTATGCAGAACATCGTCTGTGTGAAACGGTATTTTGAAACAAATCGTCCCTCTTGTCAAAAAAAGTGAACCACAGCAAAAGTAATTAATTGCTAAGAAACCGTTTGGCAGATGACTCAAATTCAGCATGTATTCTAGAAAAAGCAACACCTCACAATTTTAATATAAGTTATTTGTCATCCTATCTGCAACAATAGAAGTCACACTAATGTTACTTTAATTTGAATTACAAGAATAACTAAAACATTTATAGCTATACAGTGCACAAAAAGTATTTTTTCCTAGTAAATAGAGTTTTGTGTTTTATTCGTATTTATTTTTATTATTTTCCCAATAATCACAAGTCAAAATTATTTGATGGCATGTCTATACGTCATTAGACACTTTTTTGGAAAAAATGGCACGTTGATTCATAAAGGTTCGCTCTATATGAAATACTTGATCAACAATTTTAACTCCAACCTAAATTGTAGCAAGTAGAACTGTGCCATATAGAATATTATTTTGTTCTCTTTGCTTAAAGTATTTCATACTTTTTGCTATCTCTACAAATGAAACAAGTATTTAAAATAAAAAAAATTGCTGAACCGTTAGTGTTGTAGCAATATTCTTGTAAAACGACACAATGGGATAACAAATACCAAATTTTATAAATATTTTACTTGTAGTTTTACTTTGTGATGATACCCCACACGTTGGGGGTATCATCTCCTCACCATCCACGTGAGCTATGTTTGAGGGAATGAAAGATGGACCACTAAACTCTGTCATAATAAAATTAGTTTATTATGATCTTAATTTATATTCAATACAACAACACTAGTCTAGGAGGCTTATGATCAGGACTGATGCGACGTAAGCCGTTATTATGACAAATAGCGCAATAAACCACTGTATCTATATTTATAGCTGATTTCCTAACTTAGAAGAATCCGCTCTAGTCTTAAAGCTTAATCAAATTGTCTTAACGCTATTTCCTCGGCCAACAGCTACAGTACTTATATCTTCAATTTATTCTTCGCTCCAACTTGATCCGGCTAAGGAAATACTCTTCTGGTCTCGGACCCACTTATTAATCAGCTTCACTGGCACTACAACCGACTCATAGAATACACTAAGACTCTTCTCTCAGAACTTCCCCTAGAGCTTTATCTCACTTCACTTAGCTTTACTTCTCCACTTAGCGCTCAACGCGAATACTAACGTTCCCATATGTATAATTCCTAATCTGCATAACCACACTCTCTTCTTGGGTTAGTTGGAAAGAAATATCATTCTGGCCCCAAAGATATCCCAAGAGTATTATTAGAAGAAGTACCGATAAAAACCCGTCACAACTTGTGTACTCGTTTATGTTGCGGTAAAAGTCACAAACTGGGTTATTATTAATAAAAACCACGTTGTTTCATATTGTAAAATATTTAGTTCTGTTACAATATCTTTTTTTAATTCCTACTATCAGTTCACACTCTCCATGTATATATATATATCCTAATTTTTTCTATAGAATTGTTTTATTATTGTTCCTCTCCTTGAGAGATTCATTTTATTGTTCTCTTTTCTTAATTTCATTTTACTATATTGTCAGGTTCATCATCCACGTGTTAGAAATATGCTTAACTTTTCAACATTGTTCTATTTTCTTTTTTTTTCTATTATGTCGAAAATTTCTGCTGTACGGGGAAGGTTGGATCCATAAAGCATTGCTAACCCTAAATCGCTGGCCTAATTCAGCGACAGTTTTAGAAATCATAATAGGTCTCCAGTTTAGTCCAAAGACTTTTTTGTATCTACATCTGTTGTGTATTGTGAATTCCAATTTCTTCCTTCTTTAGCATTGCAGGTTCTAGAACTTTTTCACTTTTATTTTATTATACTATATATATATATATATATATATATATTGTTCAAATTTTCAATCGTTAATAAATACGTTTTATTCATCCACTCAGGTTCAAATAGTTTTATAAACTTGTAGTGGATGACACTTGATGTTAATACAGTTTTATCAAAATCAAATATTAATTCATTAATTAAATTAAATTAATTAATAAATAGTAACAAACAAAAATAATAGTCCAACACCATATATAATAAATCAAAAGTATAAAAAAAAACTTTTTTAAAAAAGCAAGCTTTTATATATATATTTAAATGCGCTAAAAAAATAAAATAAACTTTTCTTTCAAAACTTTTTTTACTATCAACTTATAACGTCATTACACAATTTATGATATTAAAGTTTGTCGCGAGATTTAAGTACTCGTATTTACTTAGTTTGAAAATTTAAAAAATTAAAATTAATCCAAGTTATTTATTTTACTTGTTTATCTACACAAGTAAATCTCGCGACAAGCTTTTACATCATAAATTGTAAAATGACGTTATAAGATGATAGTAAAAAAAGTTTTGAAAGAAAAGTTTATTTTATTCTTTTAAGCGCATTTAAATAAAAGCTTGTTTTTAAAACATTTGTTTACTTTTAGTTTATTTTTTACTTTTTAATTATCACTGAACAGGCTTCTCAGTCAAATCATCTCATTCAACGCATCATTGTTGCAAGGTCGTTTGCCGGTTAATTTTGAACAGTATAGCTCAGGGGTACTCAACATTTTTTCCCACCAGGCCACATATATATGATAGATATTTCCCTCGGGTCGCAACAAGAGGATAATGGGGGGGACACTGTAAGACCCAAATAACATTGGACAAAGCAAAATTAATCAAAATATTAAAACTCTTTTTTTTTTGGTTTTGTTTTTAATATAGAAGCATATTAAAAACGAAAAACAAATAAACTTTTAAAATCCGTAATTTTAAACCAATTTTTTCAATCTTTGTACAGAATTTGGATATTACTATTCTACAAACAAAAACAAATTTTCGTGCGATTATCTTTAAAAATGGCGAAGTTATTAAATATTTAATTAAAAGTTTGAGTATTTTTTGAAAAATCGTAAAAAAAAACGTTTTAGGCAATTTATTTTTCCAAGGACCGATTCTAAAAGAGAAAAGCTTGAACTTTTTTAGTGAAAAATATCAATTCATTAGCACGGAATGATTTAGAAATCATTTTCTTTAAAACGCATCGATTTTGACTCATTTTAGAAAAAATCGTAAAAAATAGAAAATATCATCATTTTGTAAACCGTATCGTATACCGTATCGTGGCGAAATAAACGATCTTTCCGATTATGTAATTAATTTTTGTCTGAGTTTGATGAAAAGAATTAGGTGGCTTTTTTTAAAAACGTCGAAAAATCGGAACTTCTTTAAGCTGATTTTGATAAGCTGCTCAGCAGAATAAAATGCCAACAAGGGTAAGACAATTATGGGTTTTAAGGTTTTTAATTAATATATTTTCAACTAATTGTAATATCGGGATATAAATGGTCAAAACGTGCATTGCCATCCATACTAAACGTGTATACAAAATTTCAGCTCAATCGGTTTAAGACATCAGCTTCAAAATTGAGCTGCAAGATTCTACCCAAATTACATTGCAAGTTAAATAAAAGCTTGTAAAAAGGAAAAAAGCTTGTAGTGACCCCGTAGCGCAATGGATGGCGCCTTGGACTTTTAATCCAAAGGTCGTGGGTTCCAACATCCTGGCCTAATTTCTGAGAATGTGACTTCTTTTTACCATACTATTTTATTGGAATAATGAACTTAATAAAAGTAATAAACCAAAATAATAGTCCGAACCTGGAAAGGAAAATGGAAAATTGCAAGGAAAATCACTTTCTATTTTGCCACTTAATATTGTGTTTCTGTCAAATGTCTATACATATTTACATTAATTGCAATTATTTAATAAAAATAACTAAAATAAAATTTTTCTTTTTTGACCTGAGTAGGAATTGACTTATTTTTTTTATATTACTTGTTTATTTTGAACTAATTTTTAATTGACTATTTCAAAATTATACAGAAATTTTTGATGAATGAATAGAGCTTTTTCTAAGGTTCACATTATAAATGTAAAACCGTTACCGTTTAGATATAGATATTGTTTAGATTGAGAAAATTCTCTTTTTTCTCTCATTTTATTATCTGCTGATTTTTGGATTACTTAAGTTATTTGCTGATATCTAATCGTATGTTGGTTAAATTGGCATCTTTCCTTATGATTCTAAAAATGTTTTTTCAGTTGGAGAAAAGAACTGTAATGTATAATCGACGCTAGTTGAGCTTTATATCATTCATTTTTGTGTGTTTTCAAGGTATTACCTTACATCTGGAGACCTTTTGAGTGATTATAAGAATAAAAGACATCCTTTGAATGTATAAACTTTGGCTATTATTTTTAAGGTATCCGATTACATTCGGAACTGTGATTTTAAAAAAGCGCATAAATGGATAATTTTCATGATATTTAGTGTCGCTTAGATTAGAATACATGTATAAAATTGTTTTAAGGACATTTTGACAAAAAAAATTATTTAAATACAATATTTTGGCAAAAAATTAACTTATAAAATATTATACTTTCAAAATATTATTCTTTTATAAAAAAAGCTTATAAAATAATAATATTTTGCTTATATAAAGTAAAGACTTTTCTCTCCAGAGAGTCTGAACTATTTTTTTTTTGAAAAATCCACGTTATTTTCAGAGTTACAACCAATTGAAATAATTATCGGCATTTTTTTTCTGAAAATTTCTCCCCTCTGTTGTCGTAAAACATGGATAAACCCACTTCTAAGTTATATATTTCAAAAATTCTAGTTGGGCCTCTGTACAGAGGTCTGAGCTATATACAGGCAAAATATTATTATAATAGAAGCATTTTTCATAAAAGGAGAATATTTTAAAAATGGGTCATTCTCTATGTTCATTTTTGTCAAAATATTGTACTTAAATATATTTTTTTTGTAATAATATTCTTAAAATAATTTTATATACTTTCTCTAATCTAAGTGACACTAAAAATTGTAAATATTATCCATTTATACACTTTTGCAAAATCACGGTACCGAAGGTAGTCGGATACCTTAAGGTGACCAATCGTCCTCCTACGGAGGACAGTCCTTTTATAGGTTCGCTCCTTCCTCGAAAAGTGTCCTCCTTTTCAATATTTTAAATCTAATCTGATAATTTCTATATTCAGAGATGCCAGGCCGAACTTCACATGCTGGTACAGTATGAGTTATTGGAGATATATTAATTATTTTGCACATAATTAGACATCTATTTTCCACAAAACGATCCAAAAATTTGATGGTGAACATATTTCTGCTACAGAAGTTAATCTTATTTTGAACGACTTCGTCCTTCAATAAAAATCACGATTTGAAGAAAAATTTATTTCTTTAATAATAAGAAGAAAATTTTCAAACGTAGTAGAATTAAATACAGGCACAACGAAGTGCAGAATTGTTACCAAACATGTTTCCATTATGTAGAAGAATAGTCTGAAATAAATATTACAGGAAATAACAGTGTTCAATGGTGTTTTTTGATTTCATCGCAAGTAAATTGGTTAGTTATAAAAAATTGTGTTGAGTCTTTATCGAAAGAAATGCCTGATAATAAAATCGATGACAATTGTCTGTTTGAAGGAATTAGAAGACTGAATGTATATATTTAAATTCTAAAAAATCAGAACTATGGGAAAATCAGCATGGTGAAATTGATAAAAGATTAATTGATTAACCTTTTCAAAAAGGAACACATTTTATGTGAAAGTTTGTTTATTTTTGTTGAACTTACGTTGAGCTGCCCAGGGACTAATGTAGAAGCTGCAAGAGTTTTTTAATTGGTAATAATTTTTGGACAAGTGTGAGAAATCCAGATTGAATGTTGATACTTTAGCTGCAGCACTTACTGTAGATTTCAATATATGACGGATATTTCTTGCTCCTAAATTTCTTATACATTAAAGAATGATATATCGACCAAAAAAGATGATATATATTGATGATTGTGCATTTTGTGTAATGTAGTTAGAGCATTTTTGTTTGAATTAATAAAAACTTTCTTATATTACTTTTTCGTAAATTTTCCGTGTTCCTTTTTGTTGTGAAAAAATTGGTCAGCTTACTGACACAAATATTTATGTGCACAACAAAATAAAATTACGGTCGGACCTCCATATTACGAACCTCTATTTAACGAATTTTTCTATTTTAAGAACTTTTACTGGAACAAAGAGCATTTTACTATTATGTTTGTAAAATAACCTCCAAATAGCGAAGTGCATTTTCTATATAGTGAACTTTTTCTCTTGTGATTCGAATATTATGTTCTTATTTTAAAAATATATTCCTGGACATTTCAATTTATTCTCTTTTTAAAAACATTTTATGGGGATCAATAGCCATGGACTAGTTTTACCAGGTGCCTGACTCACCTAAGCAATAAAATTGCAGTAAGAACTAAAATAAAATTAACAGGTTTTATCAATAATTAAATTTAAAGACGCATGTGGTATGTATGCTTCAAATCACTAGTTAAAAAATAATGTATGTTTAAAATTACTTTTAGGCTTAAATTTAGAAAATGTCATTAAAATTCATTAATTATAATACAACGTTTTTTTTAAAGTTGAAAGTATAGCGTATTTCTGGACAATGTTTTTTTCTTGTTTTCCTTGTAGATTTCTTTTTGATGGGTTGGATATATAAAATAAATAGATATTAATACACAAAAAAAGTATGAATAATAATTTCTTTTAAAATATGTAGTGTTTTTTTAATTTAAAATTTGTTTTTTGTGACTTCTAAAATACATTAAAAGATTAATCTCTTTTTGACGAATCTTTCCCTTAACGAACTTTATTTCGGGATTTAGCGACTTCGGTTAAATAGAGGTCTGACTGTAATTTACTAGAAGAATCACATAGTAACCATAGTCAATGTAACACAAACTTTACCTCCTAATTTTTGAAAAATAATTACAAAATTAAAAATTATCTTTGAAATTAATTTCTTTTCAAAAATAAAAAAATTAAACAGAAATACCATCATATCTAGTAAAATCAACAATTAAATTACCAATCATCATAAGTATAATCTTTAAAATCATTTGAAGAATGTATGATGAAGAACAGGTGGTCTGTATAAATCAGCCTTTGTGTACAGTAGATCCTAGACCGAATTTCAACAGCTGCTTTCAATACAGTGGAATTTTTTTTTTCTTTTCAATTTTGTAATCTACAATAAATCGTTTGTAATGAGCATTCCTCATCTTTTATGTCAAGTTTCAATCACGCATCTCTTTTCGCAAACGATAGGTATACTTACGAAATGATTTTTGTAATAAAGTAAATAACAATTAAAAAGATTGGGATATAAAATAAATTTAGAACATAGCGTACAATGAATCGTATTTTACTCACAATCAGTAATATTAAGAATTTCATATGAAATTGGTATAGTTGTCAATAGCTCAAAGGGAATTAATTTATGGGTTTAATGGATTAATTAAGTTTTTAACACCATTTACATACCTAATTAACTTCTAGAAAAATTGCAATGATGTGATTTACTATCAGTTCTCAACTATGATGCTAGTGCTACATTTGAACAAAACTGTTTGTCGTTAATTTCTTTTCGCTTTTGTTTTTTCTTAAATTTCACAACAATAGTTTTCTCACAGGTTTCCAGGAAATCATTTCATACTTTTTGTATCCTCAGGGATTATACTTAGTTTCAGGAAATTTCCGGAAAGGAAGAAATGGGCGGGAAATCAAAAATCCTACTTATGATGTTATGAAGCTAAGCAAAAAAAAACAATACAATTTGAGTAAACTTCTGGTAAAAAATAAAATTCCAACAAATTTAAACGCATGTCTATGTTTCAGCTTAACGCTTGATGAGTGTCATTGCTTAAAAATTGGTGATATTTGAACAAAAAGGTTCGTTTCAACAAAAATAAATTCTTTAATTTAGGAAATTAAATAAGATAACTAAACTTGCAACATCCCATATGGACTAAGGCCTTCTGTGCCCATCTCAGTTTTCATGACATTGGACACTGAGGTTCATTAGCAGATTCTCCAGTAAGGTGGTTAGTCTGATGCAAAACCCGCATTGTTTAGTTCCCAAGCTAACTTGGCATTCATTTATCCTCACTGAAGGAATGAAAGACTGAGTCGACCTCGTCCAGCCCGGGGTTTGACTCCCAACCTTACGGCTGGAAATGCAATACTTTAACCCCCTCCCAGCTACTGGGCTTATAGAATTTAACAATTGATGGATCTTTTTCAGTAGAAAACTGTACTGAAGCAGGGAAGGTTAAACTAAAGGGTACAATTTAAAATAATACAGTTGAGTTTTTTACTGATGGTGCCAGTTATTTTGAAAAAGCTATGAATTGTGAGTAGTACGCAAACCTATACTATGCACCCACCATATGCCTAACCATGTTTGATGTCCTTTATAAGAAAGTACTGGATTTGGAAAGATGCATTGCTGAGATAAAAATACACTGAAGTACCACTGAATTAGGGATACCTACCTAGTAACGAGTCGGGCCTCCTCTGGTCTTGATAACGACTGCCACACGACGAGGCATAGATTCAACAAGTTTCCGCAAACATTCCACGGAAATGACTTTGCAAATATTGGCTAAAGTTGTCCATAAATCTGTAAGGTTTGTTGGTGCTGTGTGATGGCCTTTCACGCCTTGTTCCAAAACATCCCAAAGATGCTCAATAGGATTTAAGTCTCGGCTTCTAGGTGTCCAATTTATGACAGAAAAGTCAGAGGAATGACCATTCAACCTGCCGGTAGCCAACCGAAACTTACGTGAGTTACAGTTGACTTGCTGGAAAATTCCATTACCGTGCAGATAACAGAACAGCATAAACGGATGAAGGTGATCCTCTAGCAATTCTACGTGTCGAATTGCATTGAGGGAGGTGGGTACACTCGCCAAAGATCCTAAACATTGCCACGAAAAAACACCCTAGGCCATGATTGAGCCCCCATGCCCTCGTACAGTTCCAACCTGACAGCAGGATCCATGGGTTCATGAGCCTGACGCCATATTCTCAACCTCCCGTCGGCGTTAAGTAGTTGGAATCAAGACTCATCATTCCATGCTACTCGTTTCCAGTCTCTGTGCTCTCTTGCCTAGGCAAGACGTCCACCCTGATGGCGAGCATTGAGCAATGGTATTCTCGTAGGTCGACGGCTCCCGAAAATTATACGGAGAAGTGATCGTTGCACAGTCCGTTTACTGACTGTACGACTTGCACCGTCATTTAACTGGGTGGTAATTTGAGCTAATGCTGGGCTTCTCTGGCTACGTACAATACGCCTGAGCCATCTCTCACCACGCACTGTCAAGGCTAGTTGTCCTTTGCAATTCACCCGATCGCTAGTTTTTTGTCCACCATCCATATATTCTTGGTATACTCGTGACACCGTCGACCTTGAAAATCCTAGCTGTCTGACGATTTCGGGAATTGAATCACCCATACGTCGCGTATTTACGATTTGTCCGCGATCGAAGGCGTCTAAATCGGGCAGTTTACCCATACTTGCACCCATACTACCACTGTACGTTTTCGATGCGGGTTCTGTCAACTCACAAAGCTATAGGGAGGAGATCTTGTAAGCCTATGGGAAGTTTTTCTAGGTGCTCTGGACCCGACTTCATTTTTATGGACGATAATGCATGGACTCACAGAATTCACATTGTTGATGAGTTTCATGAAGGAGCGGATATTCACGATATGGATTGACTCTCGAGATATCCGGGGCCCAATTGTATTGAATATGTTTCGGAGGGTCTAGGAAAAGCCATTTCTCAGAGCAGTTCCCCTCCTAGGTCCCCCCAGAAATTTAAAATCCCTCTTTTGTAAAAATGGACTTTGTTGCCCCAAATACTTATTGACACCCTCATAAACAGCATGGCAGCTCGTTGTGAGACTTGTATAGCTGTTCAGAGTGGTCACACAACATATTAGACAGACTAGAGGTAAATGCTTTATCTCTGATACATAATTTCACACTTATTGATATGACTTGTATCTTAATTCACAATTAAAATATTTTCCATATTTTTATGTTGCTATATTCTTTCGGATATTGTAATATGTCTCTGTGCCAAATTTTGTGGCAACACAGTAAATAATTATCAGTTTTTGTAGGTGTTATGTTTGCGACCTTAATTTTGGACATGAGTGTTATATTTGAAGGTTGAATAAGAAAAGATCTTATTTTTTTTTTCATATTGATCATGAAGAAAAAGTTCTTTGATTGATATAAAAGAAACTATAAGGGTCATAATCTCAGGCGTATTGTAAAATTACTTAGAAAAGTCAATAAAAATGATATTTTACGAAACTTTTGTTAATGTAGAGTTTGGCTGTAGAAAAAGATGGCTTGCTCAGACATCAAAACACGTTGAAATACAATAGTTCGTTGATAATTCTTGAAAGATTTAACGATTTTTAGAGATGAAATCAGCCATTTCACACAAAAACATTAATTGATATCAAGGAAAAACAAATTTGATTATTGTAGATCTTGAAACTCTGACTACAACAGAAACTGATTGAAGCCAGTAAATTTGGCCTAGAAAAACTGTGCAGCCGAAATGTGACGCTAATTGCTGAACGATTATTTTTATCATTATTGGAGAGTTAAACCAATAAGTCTCATACTATGCAAAGAATATAAAATATTCCCTGGTCCAAAGATTCAGTGAGAGACTCATTGTTGACTTAGTCGAATTATAGTAAAGCTTAAATTTTGGGAGAAAGCTTGTGATGCTGCTATATTTACTGCAGTTCTTTCACGTTTATAAAATTAAAAAAAAACTTTGATTCGGTATATTAAAACGATTACAATAAGAACTTTTCACGGGTAAGATTAATCACGGTCCAAATCTTCACACTCAAAAGAGAGCATGGAAACTGTTGCAAAATGAAGCGAAATAAAAGTGCCAATGGGCAGCGTTGTTTTGTGACGTCAGTCTGCGAACTGACGAATAAATTCAGAGAACTGGTTAGGCTCTCGGCGGTTGCCGAACGTTTATTTTTTATGTATTTTAATGTGCCGTCCTCAGTAGAATAAACGAATAATTATCTTGACCAAAGTTACTCAGCATCTGGTAGATGCACCTGCAATTGAATTTCTAGAACAGAAACTTTAGAAAAGAGAAATCTTAAGCGTTGAACGAAAAATTAAAAAAAAAGCGATCCATTCAAAGACAAAGGTTTTACGTCATTCAACTAACAAGATTTCTAGCTTGAGCAATATAGTGAAGCAGCAATTGTAGTTATTTGATTTAACAGGAAATCGTTCGTCAAACATTTGATGAGAGGCTGGAATGGCCCCCTTTTTCTGGTAATTGCTATATGTGCCCCCCTTGACCGGTTGTCGTCACATTCCTTCGGAAAGGGTCTGTCAAGATCTTGGGTCCCTTGTTGAGGTCGAAAATCTCATAAATCTTATAAAATGTTGTGACGAATCTGTACGGAACCATTCCACTAATCTTCTTATGCGTCTTTTTGGGGAATATAAATTCGCGTTTATTTCCAATCAACTCCAAAAAAGATGAACGGGATATGCAAAATAGATAAGGTATTTAAGTCGAGCGTTGTAAGCTAGCAATGTAGATGATGGAAGGGTATTGAGCCAGCAACTTTAACCTCAATCTTAGAGGATTCCAGGATATTAGGATAGTGAAGAAGTATTACTGCGATTCTGCGGAAGTGCCAGAAAGCTGATATAGCCAGCGGTAAATATAATTTACTTACGCTTAAAATAAGCGTTAGTTTAGTCGAATTAGTTAAAGTTAATGAAAGTTAAAGAATTCGAGTACGTGTATTTCTCGGACCTCCTATTTCGGTAGACCTTACTTGATCTTGAGCGTAGTTATTAATTAGTTGTATAATTCGTAATTTAATTTAGTATAAAGATAAATCCCTTTATTTGACGTAACATAAAAATATTACATGTTATTAGAGTTTTTTTTTTTTGAGAAATTGAAATAATAAATAATTATTATTATATAAAATGGCTCTTAGTGGTTCTTTGCCTCAAATTAATCTTGGTGTTCAGGGTGAGACCCAGGGGGGTCCCCACAATGTAACTTTGCGTGATTGGGAATATCCAATTATGGATTCAGCTTGGAAGATAATAGTGAGTTCTGCCCAAGAATTTGTAGGTGATTCGGTTAACTATTTAAAGAGATGCACGCCAATTTCGGCAGATTCTCGTCATCCAAATTTCACCCCAAACATAATGTAGAGGTGTGTGGTCTCAGTCACTACCCCCCATTGACACCGGCCAGCCATGCTCCTCTTGGGACCTTCCCTCTCAAAGCTATGTTTTCTCTTATAAATTTCTCTTTTCGTAAATGTAAAATTTTAACTGTGTAATAATAAATTTAATTATAACGTAAATTAATGTTCGTCTAATCATCGAGTAATTATTGTGGCGGTTTGCTTCTGAGTAATCCCTAAAGCGAAATATGTGTAAACCTTCCTAACCGATGGGAGGATTCAGTCAGTCTGTAACCAACTTTGGCCGATAACGGAGCCCCCGAAATCGGTGGGTGTGCTTACCCACAAAATCGTAGTTTTCAATTTATATTAAGTTATCCGACTACTTGCGACAACTTTTTTTTTTTAAATAATGGATATATGGAGATTTTTTTATAGTTTTTAGATTTATTTAGTACATTTCAAGAAAAAAGGTTAAAATTAAGAATTGAAAAATAAATTGTTACTACTAAAATGGAAAAAAATGGGTAAAAATTGACAAAATATTGCTTAAACGGGGCCCGCTCTGCACAAATAGTAAATGAACAAATTCTCAATTTTTTAATTTTGATGTATTACTTTGCTATTCCTTTGTGAAGTGACCTTCAGGATAAGAGATATTTTAATTTTTACAAAAACTACAGCACTTTATCTTAGCTGTTATTTAAATTGCTTAAAAAAACAGTGTTTGTATTCATATAAAGAACTGTAAATTTTGTAATAAAACAGTGATTGATAAATCTGAAGGTTAAAACACTTCTACTGTTATACAGAACATACACACAAAATTTCAGTAAATTATTTTAAAAACTTTTTGAGCAATCGCTGTCCCCATTTGAGTTTTTTTTGGAAAAAACACATTTCGAGAAAAACGCATTTTAATGTTTGGCATCTTATGTAAAGGTATGAGATCTCTCTGCTTTTACTAAAACACCTGTGGTTTTTGTTCTAGTGAAAGGAATATAAAAATATTGGTATTTTTATGAAGCTAATAAGATGGCCTATAAAATAAAATCATAAAAAATGCATGTTTTTTTTTTAAAAAAAAAATCATGATTTTAGGCTAGTCGGATACCTTAACCCTCTAAGCGGATAGCACGGAAAATTCCGTCAGTGTAAAGATGCTTCGAAAATGCACTGCACGGATTTTTCTGCCTTCAAGTAACGTTTTCAACAGCGGATTAGCTGTATACGATTCATCTCTTGGTTCTTACTTGACAAAGGAACCGAACTAGGTCATAAAATTGTCCCCGTTCGACATCCCAAGTTCTAAAAGGGGGAAAGGAAAGAAGTCTGTTGCATTTTTAAAGGAAACTTCAAAATAAGAGTTACCGCTTTCGGAATAACTTTTCAGGAGGAAGGTATCCACTTAGAGGGTTAATTGTTTGTGTGTCGTGTGCGTCACCATAATAAATATTTAAAAAACCTGAAAATTAAGGACTGAGAACTTGGATGCGCGACAATTATTCTAGTTAAATTTTGTTGATTTAACATTGGCCATGATGCGATTAAGTAAATTTGAACTTGGGTTTATTTAGATTGAAAATATAATTTAATGGCCTCGCATCACACTATATAACTACCGCCTGGGTAGCGTAGTTGGTTTGTCGCTGGCATTGTAATCCCAAGGCTGCGATTTCGACCCTAGCCAAAGTCATTGGATTCTCATGATACAGAAAATTGAAAGCGTTCATGTCTCGAATGACTATGCGGCATGCAAAAGATCCCTTGAGTGCCTGTTTGGCTTGTGTGCTTTCGGTAAAATTAAATCCCTAAGAACGGTTTCGCATCGTCAGAGCTCACGTGCTTCCCTCTAGGGAGAAAACTGGGCGTCAAAATTATTTGCGGAGATTGGTATTCCATCTATAGTGCCCCACTAAAAAAAAAGTACAATCTCCCAGGGAATGAACTAGGTCTGTAAAGATAAGATACTAATCCGCAGTCCGATTAAAAATAAAAAAAATCTTTATAAAACTTGGCAATGCTCTAAAAACAATGCTTACAACATCAACTGAATTTGACAGAACATTTTCTGTTACTGGGTTGTTTCCATAACGAAGCTAATAGCCAGCCTGAGGAATAAAAACACAGATTGCTTGCGTTTTCGTAAGGTATCCGACAACGTTCGGAAAACCGTGATTTTGCAAAAGCACATAAATGGATAATTTTCATGATATTTAGTGTCACTTAGATTAGAATATATACATAAAATTGTTTCAAGGACATTTTGACTAAAAATTTATTTAAATATAATATTTTGGCAAAAAATTAACTTAGAATAATCTTTTTTCCAAATGTTCTCCTTTTGTGAAAAATGCTTCTATTATAATAATATTTTTGCCTGTATATACCTCAGACCTCTCTACAGAGGCTCAACTAGAATTTTTGAAATATATAACTTAGAAGTGGGTTTATTTATATTTACGACATCAGAGAGGGAAGCAATTTTAAGAAAAAAACGCCAATAATTATTTCAATAGGTGGTAACTCTGAAAATAATGTGAATTTTTTTAAAATTCTAGTTGAGCCTGAGGTCTGAGCTATATACAGGCAAAATATTTTTATAATAGAACCATTTTTCACAAAAGGAGAACATTTGGAAAAAAGATTATTTGAAGTTAATTTTTGCCAAAATACTATATTTAAATAAATTTTTATTGTCAAAATGTCCTTAAAACAATTTTATGCGTGTATTCTAATCTGAGTGACACTAAATATCATGAAATTTATCCATTTATGCACTCTTTTAAAACCACGGTTCCGAACGTAGTCGGATACCTTAAGGTGTTAACACAGGGGTGTTAATCTTGGATTTTTTCGAAATTTTGAAAAAATATATGTTGTTCCTCATTTTCTTTTGAACATTTTGATACCAACCACGTGATAGTACTACAAAAACTTCGAAAGTTATTCGAAAAATTCCAAACAGCAATTTAGTAATAACAATGTTTAAATGGCTACATGCCACACCCACTTTTTCTTGATTTCCGCATACGTTTTATTTTTCTGTTTTTAAAAAGCCTCATGAAATATTTTAAACACTTGCTTAATTGAGAAGGAAGCTTGCAACTCAACACACGCTTTTTTAATGTGTTTTGATTCTGTTTTGGTAATGCTAGCACATTGTTTGCTTATCGAAATTCAAAACAGCGTTGTTTAAAACCGTTTATCAAAATTGAAAACAATTGAAAATTTTCGATTGAAGTGGAAAATACTCATCGTAGACCTTCAGGTAAACGTCCTAAGAAAAGAAGATTTAGAGGGAATCAATTCATGAATGTATGTTCTCATACATATGTTGCAGAAAGGAAAGACACAAGTAAGTGTGCTTCCAGTAATAAAATCTCAGGAATTCAGACTTCATTAAAGTCAAATCTTGTTAAGGTAAGTGAAAACTCTCTCTTCAAAGGATATCGTTATTTTGATTTTATTTCAACTTTTAGCTCTATTTTATCTGTATCATGTTGTTTAAAATGTCATAAACCATTAACAATTAATGAAAAGTCCACTCGTGGTTTATGTTCGAATTTTGAAATACGTTGTAAAAACTGTGGGAGTGTTTGTACTTTTTCAAGCTGTGAAAACACTGGGAATAAAAATAATGCTCAGAAATTAACAGAAGATCTATTTTAGCAATGAAATGCATAGGCCAAGGTTTAGAGTCATTAAAAACCTTTTGTGCTGTAATGAGTCTTCCTAATCCTGTTGAACAAAAATCATATGATGTTATTAATAATAAACTTTCACGTGTTATGAAGGAAGTCGCGGAAGAAAGCATGAAAAGGGCAGCTGTCGAAGAAAAATTCTTCGTCACCTGATAACCTTTTAACGGTAAGTGGTGATGGTACCTGGAAGACGAGAGGACATTCATCGTTGATTGGAGTATGTACTGTAATAGGGGCCGAAACAGGTAAGGTTTTGGATAGGAAGTGTTGTCCTCATTTTGCAAAGGATGCGACAGTTATAAAGGGGTAAAGTTTGGTATCAAGTACAATAAATGGCAAAGAAGCGCATAAGATTTCATGTAGAAAAAATTATTCTGGCTCTGCTGGTAAGATGGAGGTTGACGGGATGTTGAGGATTTTTAATCGATCAGAAAAGCTTCACAACCTGAAATATTCGAACTACATAGGAGATGGCGACACAAAAACATTCAATGCCCTTTCTGAAAACGAGCCATACGGCGATGACCATCTTATTCAGAAAATAGAATGTGTAGGCCATGTGCAAAAAGAATGGGTACAAGACTTAGGAAGCTTAAATTAGTATATAGTAAAAGAAATTATCTGATGGTAAAACTATTGGCGGTAAAGGTAGGTTAACTGATCGTTTAATTGATAAACTAGCGCATTACTATGGTAATGCTATTCGATCTGCAATTCTACTGAGTGTAAAGAAAATGCGGAAAGCCATTTGGGCTGTTTGGGGTCATTCTTGCAGCACTGATGATGAACCGATGCACTGGTTTTGTCCTACAAATCCAAATACATGGTGTAAGTATAATGCCGCAATTAATAATAATTTACAAAATTACAAACACAAACCCTCAGTTGCTAAAGCTGTTCGAGATGTAATTAAGCCTGTATTTGCAGACTTATCTCATCCGCACTCTGAAGAAATGTTTAGGAGGTAAGACACAGAATCTAATGAAAGTTTAAATTCATTAATTTGGAAATTTTGTCCTAAGATGATTGGTTCTAGTCTTCAGATTGCAGAGATTGCTGCAAATCTAGCAACCAGTGTTTTTAATGATGGAAATCAAATACTTATTACTATTTTAGAAATTTGGCTTGAAAATTAACAGAAATGTTTGTGTGTCCTGGCTGAACGTGACAATCGTCGAATCTTTACGTCAAGACAGAGGCGCTTAGAATCATCGTTTGAAGCTCGCAGAGCCAAGAAAATTAAAAAAGTAAAGAAATTGAGCTGTTTCAGGAACGGGAAGGTATATGTTACAATCCTGGAGCATTTTAGCGTGTAAGTTTTAAGATTTATTTTCTCAAATTCAATTTTAAAACTTTAAAGCCCTTTTCTCAGTTTGTGTTTTTTTTCAATTACGCGCATTGCGTTTCAAAAACTATCATACTTTGATGCATAAAACTTTACAGAATTATAAATTCTATCATAATCTTCAAATCTAGCTATTTATAGTATTATAAATTTTTAATTTTTTGAAATATTTCAACAAAAATTGAATTTTTAAAAAAATTTTAAAAATTTATTTTTTTATTTTAAAAATATTATTTTTATTTATTTATATAAGATAAGCTAGCATGTAATAAGGATATATTTGGCTTTATAAATCAACTTATTGCTAATAATTAGAATTATTATTGCAGAAAATATCATGCGCGTCGTAAAACTTATTATTTGTTTCTTACAAAAAATTTTCTTATTTTTATGTGCTTATTATTTTTAAAATTATGATTATATTTTAGATATTTTATACTTTTTTGAAACTTTATTCCTTTATAAGAAATGTGTGAAAGAATCAAATTATTTCATTTTAATTTCAAAGAATTATTTGTAGTCGAAAATTGTTTGTATTTTGTGCTCTCGAAACATTTTTAACACCCCTGTGACCCCTTAAGGTATCCGACTATCCTAATATTGTGAATTTTACCATAAAGTGACAATTTTTTTTTATGATTTTGTTTTAAGGGCTATCTTATTAGCTTTATATAAAAAATACAAAGTATATTATTTTCCATTCACTAGAACGAAAACTACAAATCTTTTAGTAAAAGCGGATATACAAAACTTACGGTCACTTATGTGAATATTATAATCACAATTTTCTTAAGAAATTTTATATAATAACTAAGATAAAGTGCGCGCGCGCTCTAGTTTTTTGAAAAAATTAAAATATCTCTTATCCTGAAATACTAAATAAAATTAAAAACTACAAAAAAAATCCTCATATCTCCATTTTTTTTAAAAAAAAAAAGTTATCATAAGTAGTTAGACACCCTAAATCATTCTTTAAAAATGTGTGGTTATCATTTTTATCTGGATTTTGCAACTCAATACTCGTACATAAAAGAATATAAACTTTATAATTTATGAAAATATCTCTATTTTGTGTAAGTATCATTGATATTAATTTAAAATAATTAGTTCTTAGGTTATTCGAAATTTTGAAGCATTTTTAAAATTCCCAGGAAGGAAACTACCTTTGAAAGGAAAAAAAGGCTGTGATATCATCAGAAGCCCTAGAAACGAATTCGAGACTTGCCATGTTGCTGACGGATCTTGAGTTTAAGATTAGGTATCACTAAAGAACTGCCGTATAGAAAGGCTAAAGCACGTTAAATTTGTTGAGGCTCGAAGACTCATGTTGGCGTGAAAAGTGGAGTATTAATTTAGGTGATTTGGAATTTTTTTTCTTTTGATCATGGTTTAAAATTACGAGATCCCCTTTGGTACTAGCCATTCTATAACTTAGTAATGTGCTTTAAATAGCAATCAGCCTTAATTCATTAATCGTAATACATTCTTAGTAATCTCAGAAAATTCTCCATCTGAAATGTAATCTAAATATTACCAAATAAAACCTTTTTTTACAATGATTCGCAGATTTTGCGTAGTTTTCGAACTAATAGCAGATATATAGAAAAAATATTCGATATTTTTCTGTTTGTCTTTTTGATGCATCTTAGCTATTCAAAAAAAAATTCTTAAGGAACTAATTATCTTATTACATTTCTCAAAGTCATGAAAGAAATTTTGATTCTAAAACTTTTTGACTCTTAATTCCCATGATTCATGAGTATATTGCAAATTTAAATATCATTGCCTATTATATAGGGTGTTTTTTTAGAGGTATAGAACTTTAAATTGCAATAAAACAACGATGTATTATTCGATTGACATGAATTTTTTTTTATTCGAAAGATAATCTTGTGGCATTACATTTTAAATATGATCAAGTAAGGCGTAGATTCGTCGAATGGGCCCAAAACGAGATTGCTTTTGTTCCCGATTTTCATAAGCGAATTTTGTTTAGCGATGAAGCGCACTTCTGGTTGAATGGCTACGTCAACAAACAAAACTGCCGCATTTGGAGTGAAGCTAATCCACAAGTGTATGTCGAAACACCGTTACATCCAGAAAAACTGACTGTTTGGTGCGCTTTATGGGCTGGTGGAATCCTTCTTCAAAAACGATGAAGGCCACAACGTTACAGTCAATGGTGATCGGTATAGAGCCATGATTACTAACTTTTTCATTCCTGAATTGAACAATCATGATGTCCAGGAGCTGTGGTTCCAACAAGACGGCGCAACATGTCACACAGCTCGTGCCACAATCGATTTATTGAAAGACACGTTTGGTGACCACCTAATTTCCCGTTTTGAACCTGTGAACTAACCTCCAAGATCTTGTGATTTAACACCGCTAGACTATTTTTTGTGGGGCTATGTAAAGTCATTGGTCTATACGGATAAGCCACAAACGCTTGACCATTTGGAAGACAACATTCGCCGTGTTATTGCCGATATACGGCCACAAATGTTGGAAAAAGTCATCGAAAATTGGACGTCCAGATTGGACTACATCCGAGCCAGCCGTGGCAGTTCTATGCCAGAAATCATATTTAAAATGTAATGCCACAAAATTATCTTTCGAACAAAAAAAATCATGTCAATCGAATAATACATCGTTGTTTTATTGCAATTTAAAGTTCTATACCTCTAAAAAAACACCCTTTATTATCGATTAGCCACCGATGATCTTCCTGAAACTGCACTGAAATAATTGTTATGGTTTATTTTTAATAAGATGACTAATCGTCCTCCTTTTATAGGCTCTGTCCTTCCACGAAAAATGACCTCCTACTTGTCCTCCTTTTCAATATTTAAAAAAAACTGATCTGTTAATCTCTATTCAAAGATGAACCTAACATGTTTCCAAGGTGTCGAAGAATAGTCTGAAACAAATATCACAGGAAATAACCATTTAAAATGGTGTTTTTTTGACACCATCATATAGAAAATTGTGCTGAGTTTTTATCGAAAGAGAAATGTCTGATATTAAAATCGATGACAATTATCTGTTTGAATGAACTAGAAGACTGAATGTTTATTTAAATCCTAATTAACTGGAATAATTGGTAAATCAGCACGCTGAAGATGATAAAAGATGGGTGGAAATACTTAAGCGTTTCAAAAATGAACTCTTTCCATATGATAATTTAGTTATTCTTGTTGAATTTATATTGTGAGATGGCCTGGAACTAATGCAGAATTTGAAAGAATTTTTTCAGTTGTTAATCATTTTCTATGCAAAGTAAGAAATCAAGTTTGAATATTGATACTTTAGCTGCAGCACTTACTTTAAAGCTCAATATGAAGGATATTTTTTGCTCCAAAGCTTCAGACGTATCGCCAAATGATATTTTGACAAGAAAAATATTCAATGAGAAAATACTCGTTTAAGTAAATAATTAAAAGAAATTCAAGCGTAATTAGCGTATTTTTATTTGAATTAATAAAGTGTTTCATATATTTACATTGTAAATTTTTCGCATGCGTCCTCCATTTCATTGTAAAAAAACTGGTCACCTTATTTTTAAGAAGGAGTAATTTTTAATTCTTAGAATTTTTACAAATTTATTATGGCTAGTAAACAGAAACCTTATTTATAAGTTAAAAGATAATTTTCTTGGTCATTTATTACATAATAAATATTATGAGCTATTCAATAAATTGATGGAGGGTAGGCCTAAAATGAAAAGGTCAGGAATCATTCTTGAAGTTGAATAATATAAAAAGAATCTTATATGCGTTACTTCTGCTAAGTTTATTTACGAAGTTTATAAATAACCAAAAAATATCTATAGTTAATGTTACACTTTCAGAATACTCTAATAGACGTTTTGAAAATAATTTTTAAATCTGAAGGTATCCAATTTCCAATATTTAAAACAGAGCAAGAATATCGTTTGGTTCATAAAAATTACAACTCATCTCTATAGTATAGGTTGTAAAAGACCTGCGTCTCTCTCGCGAGCACCTAGATGGTTGGGGGGAAGGGAAGAAACACTCAACGTGACTCAAATCTCTCTAATCTATTTATTTCAACCTTAAGAACAGACACAATTTCAACTAATAATATTAAGAGAATGTCTCACTGAAAATCGTGAAAATGGAACAACGACAGAATCACGTAAGCGATTAGTCGACTAACAAATGGATCCTTCTTTTAAATCAGGATCTAACTTATTATCTGATTTAATCTAATCTTAATTTAACTATTTATAGTAATTCTTACTATTTGTAGTAAATTAATTTGCATATCACGATTCTCTTCTTCCGAAGGGCTGGTTGTGAATAACGTGAATTGCTAGCCCGAAGATTTCTCAAGAGGATTAGTCCGAAGGTCGCGTATAGATCCGTCACAAGGTGAGAGCAATTAAATTTTAAAAAAAGAATGAAGATGTAAGTATCATTTTAAAATAAAGATACTTCATAGAAAAAATAAGTTATAAATATTAGTATGCCATAAATTGCTGTTAATTAAATTGAAATTGTACACTTTTATTTGATTAAAAAATCAAGGTCGGGAAAATTTAACCCTAAAAATAGAATTCGAAGAATCAAAAGTATTAATTCATAGTCAATATGTTACTTACATATTAGATATAAAAAAATTAACGAATTTTATCCCAATTATTTCATATTATGAAATAAAAAGTTGCTTTTTTACTTTTTTTATGATCATTTTTGTTAAATAAAAAAATAGCTCTGGAAAAACATTGAAAAACAGTTTGTAATTGAAATCCGATAAACGTGTTAAGCCTTGTATTAAAAAAAAAGAAAGGAAAAGCCGCTATTATATATATAATCGGACGTTATTGCTAGATTGTTGAGTAAAATTGCGATCATAAAAAAAATAACGCGAGTCAGTATATTATAAACAATCCGTGTCCGTACTTTGATGTAGACGTTCATAATTGCTTTCAAAAAGGCTGTGGTGATGCTGCCAATGGCTCTTTATTTGATATGTTTCTGCTTTCAAGAGCACGTAAGTAGCAGCAATAATTCTATTATTATTGTATTACATATATTTGATTCTTTATTAATACAAATCGCCTTTATTAATTGATTAATTTCGAAAAAGAAAGAAATTACCTTTTTTATTTATGGTATACATTTGATTCTAAGATAAAAATTGTCTAAGCGTAAAACAACTGAATAATTTGTTTAAGACTAAGTTTTTGCGCAGAGTAAAAATTTGTGCATTTGTAAGGAATATAAGAAAAAAACAATACTTTTTTTTACTTTTATATACTTTATTATTTTAATATACGGTTAGCATTTTTATACTTTATTATTTTAATATACGGTTAGCATATTTTACAATATTTAATAACTTATATGTTAACATCTTAGTTAAAAAAACATCTTTCTATTCAATTGTTGCCAACTTTTGCGCTTAAATATCTGGTATTCAATAAGATAATGGCAGTTCTTAAAATTCTTGACCCAAACACTCCTTCACTGTGGTTATGAATGCTAACGGGAAATATTTATAAAAATATTTTAAACTTTTTAAAAATTAACATGTTAAAAATTGCTTTTTTTTAATTTATTTCATTCTTAAAATAACAGCATATATATGTGAAAGCATGGAAGAAATAGATGAAATTGTGGTTATATTTCAATTAACAATTAAGAATAATTATTAAAGTTAATTTTCAAAACATTTAAATTAATTCCTTTAAACTACATGCTTGTTTTTTTTGTTTGGTAATAAATTAGTCATTTCGTGTAGAAGTCAAAAAAAATAATTAAATTTCTACATTTGAAAATTGAATTAAGTCTTAAATTTTTTATTTCAAAAGAGTTTAAATTAAATTTTGATTAGTACTTTCTCAGTTGTAAAAAATATAATAGATCTAAATGTTTTACCTTAAATGAATAAAACAAAGTGCTTTGAAAATACCTTAAACGAGGAAAATTTTTGGGAAATTAACTTAAAAAGAAGATTTCAGTATTTTTCTATTGTTTTAATCTGTTAAATTATTTTAATTAAAAATTCTTTTCAACTTCTATATAATGTAAAAATACACGTTTTTATAGTTTTTTTTTTTTTTTTTGTTTTTTTTATTTAGGAAATTATCATTCACAAACATCTCTGATTTAAAAAAAATATTCACAAGCTAAGCAGAGTGTTTTTATTGACAGAGAATGAAATCAATTATGAGTATTATTTTCAAGGATAAAAACCTTTCATCATTAAGCTGGTAAGTAATTTTAATCAAAAAATTTATTTCCAATCAATTACATCTATTTTGTATATTATGAAATGTTTCTTTAAATTTTTATAAATAAAACCCTATGATGTAAAGGTAACATCTGTTTGAATCGGGTTACCCACATTGACTTTGAATTGAGTATATTATTTAAACCACCTATTTGCCGGCCCACAGACACATCCTCACAGCGTGTTAGACAACACAGCTGAAAAGAACAAAATGATTAAAAATTGCTGCCTCAAAATGTGAATCCATGTTAAAAACGTTTTTTTTTCTGTATCATTCTTTGTTTTTGATTCTCTTGTAAAGAAAAGTTAAGGTATGTATGTATTTGCGAAACGAACAATTTTCCAGACATACAACTTCCAAATTAAGCAATTCACGATCGGAGCACGTGAAGAGACGCTCGACACGAAGAGTAAGTCGAGTATAGTTCGTGAAGAAAATTTTCAGTTATACTGTCTTCAAGGAGTGAAAGTAAAAGAAACGAATAATGTATCACAGTGTGTCGTATTATCACGATGGTTTCTACAACAGGACATACTACCTGTAGAAATTAAAGATTTGTTCTGTTTGCGAACGAGGCTACCTTCACATATGATAGCTTACTTTGAGAGTAAACTCTACCGACATGTGTGGACCACATTGAAGTCCACATGCAACACGTTGAAGAGACCACCAGAAAAGGTTCTTCGTGCATATGTGAGCGGAGATTATCCTTGTCCACTTAATTGGGCCATTACTCTTATCAAACTGCCATAACAGACAGAAACATCTCTCTCCTCCTCAGAAAATACTGCTAAATTTACTATGGTTTCCCCCCTCAAATTATTCTACGATTTTATGGTTCCAGTATGACAGATAATTGAAACAGAAATCATGGAATCTCCTAGGCATAATCTTTACAACAGATAGCTGTGACCAGCCCATTGCTTGACCTCTCAGACCTCCTGATCTGTCTTGCCTGGACTAATTTCTTTTAGGATAGCCAAAAAAATGGCAGATAGAAGACTATTATTCAGTCACCAGAGAACCTAGTCTTAGCGTCGTAGCTACTGACATCTATGAAGTGGTAAGAATCTTTCAATGCATACGAGGCTCTTTCCATCGCCGATGTCATTTCGGCATCGTAGTTGGTGCTCGTTCATTTAAGGAATCTCTTCAACTTTTTCGTCGGTAAAGACATCTCCCCCCCCTCCTTAAATATTCACTGTTTTTGTGTTCTCTTTCTCCTTTTTATCACAAACGTGCCCTTTAGCGGCATACGGATTTCCTTCCAGTCCTATTTTGCATTGAGATATTAGGTTGCTTTGGCGATCGTTATCTCCACTTCAGCTTGGACCATCATTACACTCTCTGTTTCCCAAAATTTATGTTTTATACATCGCATACAATTGAAAAAGTTTATTGTTGCATTTATGATTAAATAAATTTGTGCTATGATAAAAAAAATCGAAATATCGATATCGAATGCTTTGCTCTGTGTTTCATAATGGAATTCCTCGCTTAAGTACGGTTTTGCTGCATCATATACATAACCGGAAATATTACAGAAAGCGCCATTAAACTACTCTCGATGTTGTGATTTTATCTCGAAAGGCTCAACAGTGAAACATTTTCCTTTCGATAACAAATCAACAAAATATGAATTCTTAATCACTTTAATGCTGAGAGGTAAAAAGAATTTATTCCTTCCTAGGAAGTATTTTAAATGGTATTTCTCTAAGAAGGCAGGAACACACACCGAATGAAAAGAACAGGAAGGAGCACAATTTAAAAGTTTTCGTATCCTCATCGCATGTAGTGAATGATTTTATAACGGCATATATATACTTTGTTCCCTTAAGCCCTTAAGGCAAAGGGAAAAAAAATTCCAAAGGTTAAGCAAAAAAATTATATTCAACAGTTAGTCTTGAAATACAAGAGAGCACAGACATCTCTCAATGAAGTCTTCTAATTTGTAAGTATAATTTACTTTGAAAGACATTACTTCTGCCATAACAAAGAAAACTTCATGAAAGAAACCGATTGAACTTTTGCTCATGCATAAAAAAGTTTGGGTGCATGACATTAAAGTGACAAATTTTTTGCAATGAAAAAGAGGACGAAAAATTTAAGAAAAAATTACAACGTGAATATATGAAACATTTTATTAATTTAAACAAAAATACACCTACACCCCTTTTAATTTTTCACTTAAATGGGTGTCGGAAGGAAGGTTCGTTCTGGGTACCTTCCGTTCTGAACGAATGCGAGTTCTTAAGCGATCACGCCAAAACGATCGTCTTCGCGTGATGTTGGTAAGTTCATATAGATATCACACCGCCAATAATACCAGTGTTTCGGCGAATGGCAAACGAACAATACATATTCGTGGCGAGCATGTAAGCAGTTAATCACTTGGTGGGTTGCGTCATTCATGCGTGACGGCTTGAAAATTGTGTCATTTATGTGAGACGTCTTGAGAATTGTGTCATTCGTGCGTGACGTCTTGAGAATTGCGTCATTTGAGTGAGACGGCTTATTTTACGTCAATGTTTGACGGTTTGGTTGCTTTTTACGGTGGATAGATGGCGCCATGACTGCGGCGCGCAAAGTGGGCGGTTCATATCACGGCCAAGGTCACCAATGAAGGAAGGTTTGTTCTGGGTACCTTCCGTTCCAAACGAATGTGAGTACTTAACTGATCACGCCAAAACGATCGTCTTCGCGTGATGTTGGTACTAGTTCATATACATATCACACCGCCACACGAGTATTTTTCCATTGAAGGATTTTTTTTATTAATATATCATTTTCTAATATATTGAACATTTCAGAGCAAGAAATATCTTTCGTATTTAGTTCTACGGTAAGTGCCACAGCTAAAGTATCAACATTCAATCTTGATTTTTCACTTGTCCAAAAATCATTACCAATTGAAAATACTCCTTCAACTATTGTATTAGTTCCAAGGCAGCCCAACGTACATTCAAGAATAACTAAATTTTCATACGGATATGTTCCTTTTAGAAATAGTTAAGTATTTCCAAGCCACATCTTTTAGCAATTTCAACATGTTGATTTTTCCACTGTGTGTGTGTGTGTTTTAACTTATCAGAATTTAAATATACTTTCAGTCTTTTAATTTCTTAAAACAGACAACTGCTGTCGATTTGAACATCAGGCATTTCTTTCTCCAAAAACTCAACTGGAGGAGTTGACAGAACCGGCATATGACGCATAATATTTCGGAATGGCATCCCTGAATACAGAGATTAACAGATTAATTTTAAAATATTCAAAAGAAAGACAAGCAGAAGGACACTTTTCGAGGAAGGACAGAACTGATAAAAGGACTGTCCTCTTTAAAGGAGGACAATTGGTTACTTTGTTGACATTAAAGTAATGAAAAGAAAAAACAACAATAAGCTATTGTTTTGGAACAATTACATAACAGCTTACCTCATTCTTTGCAATAACTCTTACAGCATTTGTTTCACAAATTCTCACTATCGAATAACATAGGGAGGTCAACAAAAGCGAAATCAGCGAATAGTTAAACAATACACGAATGATTTATGTAATGTATGTTGCGAGTTGACACCCTCTGAGGAAAAATATACATATATATTTCTCTCACTCATTTTATAGAATTTCAAAAGAATCACAGAGAGAGAGAGATTAAACTGAATCGTAATATTTCGAACCAGTTATTCTTACAAAGACTGAAAGGTAAGCTTTGATTTTTTTAATAACACACACACACACACACAAGTAATATAAAAAAAAATTTAAGTTAATTCCTAATTAGATCAACAAAGAAAAATTTTATTTTAGCTACTTTTTATTAAATAGTTACAATTAATATAAATATTATATACATATGACAGAGTCACAACATTAAGTGGTTATTAATTTTAAAGTATCGTATTGTCATCCAAAACAATCGTGCATATAAAATTTCAGTTCAACTGAATGCTTTAAAACGTGAGAAAAAAAAACTTTTTCAAGTTTTGACACAAGTCGCCAAAAGGGTGGCTAAGTCGCCAAAAATGATGCCAACGCAGCCATATTTGTAATTCTTTAAATAATTAGTTTTAATCAATTAATTATTATTAATTATAATTAAATTATTGTATTGTCATCCAAAATGAACATGTACATAAAATTTTAGCTCAATTGAGTGCTTTAAAACGTATTTTAAAAACGATTGAAAATTCCACCAAGATAAATAAACAAACATATAAATATATAGAGAGTGAGAGTTAATAGTAGGAATTGAAAAAAATGCTGCCTTTTAAAGTATTATTTATAAATGCATATTTTATTTTTGGAAATGTTGATCGCGAAGAGAAACAGATTTTAAATCAAGTATTTATTTTTTTTATTTGCTTGTCAACTAAAATTTGTTGTCTTCTAATAAGTTTTAAATATGGAGACCCCCACATACACTTAAGTTACACCGAGCGTTCCGAAACTTTACGTCAAGTAGGTAGGGGATCAAAGGGGGTTTTCCGTAGTGGGACGACGGAATAGGAGTGGATCAAGACAGCGCTCTGCACCCAGATAAATTTTTGTAATGCAGTGCTATCGCCATCTGATGTCCAAAATATTATTTATTTTTGTGAATATATCTCATGATTATTTATCAAACCTCAGTTTAATTTGCAATTTATTTAGTTAATGAAAGTAATTTATTGTATTATAAAATAAATATGATTGAAAAAGCCAAGTTTTTTTTAAATTATGTAAATTTCATTAAAATATCTACACTTTTGCTTTGCATAAAGAATCTGTTTCAATTTTTCACACACACATATTTAGTGTTTTGTTTGTTCAGAACTGTTTATGGTAATTTTATCAAAATTAGGGCTTAAATTTCTGTTTTATAGATAACCTTTTAATTCTTGAGACCTTTCCCTTTTTGTTTGTATGTCCCACTTCGACAACAGTGATAATTCATCACTATTTCTCCATTTTGAAGTGTTTTACCACCTCGCTGTCTAACATATTTTGACATAGTCTTGTTTTCTTCTTCTTCTTTCCATGTAACAAATTCTATAATGTTAATCAAAAGAAGGTTTACATTTACTAATATAAAATTATGTAAACTTCAGTAGAAAGCATTTATACGTAAATGTATAAAATTCAGTCTACTACAGTGAAAATTTATAAACTAAATGTTTTTTTAAATTCAACTATTCATACCACTGAAAGTATTGAATTCCTTCAAAATCTCTTCATTTACATCATACTGTTGGTGATCATGAATATTTTTTAAATGCCTTTTCAAACAGAAAGGGCGAGTGAAGGCTTGATTACAAAATGAGCAGATTAAGTCTCTGCTATGCACATTCATTTCAGAAAACAATAAGTATGTAAAAACAGATTGACTAATTAAAATACCAAGAAAGATAACAAACAATTAACAAAATAAAGCAAAAAAAACAAGAAATCAAAAGTAAAAATTATTAAAAATGTAAATAAAATGCAAAAGCACTTCCGCAAAAATCGTTCGACTAATACAGGGATACAAAAATAGCAAGGCAATCAATTATTTTAGTTTCCATATTTCGTAACAGATGGCGCTAGCACTGCATTAAAAAAATCTAACTGGGTGCAGAGCGCTGTCTTGATCCACTCCTGATGGAATGTCCCCGCTTGTACGAATATTTGGCTGTATGTGTTGTAAATTAAATTCTTTAATATAGATGGCGCTGCAAGTCAGCTAAGAGAACATATACTTTGTTAGGCTTGTAAAGGTAGGTTTTTTTTTTTACGTAATGTTCTTTTTTGTGTGATGCCTTCTATGAGTTTCGTCCAATAAACAAAATTAACTAAAAGATGGACTTGGACTAATTACTGGAAACTTAAAATCATTGGATATGATCGCCTAACTGACACATGGAAATTACGATTTAAGGAAAACAACATTAGTATGAGCTCCTAACGCTTTTTAATAAATATACATTAAAAATTCATTACAGTCCACATTGCTCATTAACTCATTTGAGTTTATTAGGGAGGTCACACAGTGGCGTAATGGAGAACATTTGCCCCCAGCAAAGTCAGTCACAGTACCTAATGATATAATGAAGAATGTCAGCAAAGTCAGATTCCAAGTTGGATTTTACAAAGGGTAGGTGCTTGGTGGCAGTCAGGCTTTGGGCCCCCTATAAACCTGAGCCTGGGGTGTACGTTACGCCACTGGGGTCGCATCAGATTTTGAAAATTCTTAAAACATTACTTGTTTAGGTGAGGACTAGCATATTTTTGGAAAATTGACGACCTCTATCACACCATTAGGTACTGCCACCACAAATTCCACAGTAATTTTTCGATTCATGTGATCTTACATAGCCATACTATTAATTACTGTCACAAATCGGGCACAAAAAAACTTCACTGGTTTTTAAAAATTTATATACTTTATGTCGGGGTTTGATAAAACGATGTCACTTAGCTTTGACACTGCATAAAAAGAAAAATATTAAGTAATACCGGAGGCAAAATTTTCAAAAGATTAGTTAAGATTAGTTAAGCCAAAATGGTACAAAACTGGCCTTTTTCTATCCATAAGAAACATAGGTCACGTTAAGGTCTCCGACTACGTTCGGAACCGTGATTTTAAAAAAGCGCATAAATGGATAATTTTCATGATATTTAGTGTCACTCAAATTAGAATACATGCATAAAATTGTTTTAAGGACATTTTGACAAAAAAATTTATTTAAATATAATACTTTGGCAAAAAATTAACTTAGAATAATCTTTTTTTCCAAATGTTCTCCTTTTGTGAAAAAGAGCTCTATTATAATAATATTTTGCCTGTATATAGCTCAGACCTCTCTACAGAGGCTCAACTATAACTTTGGAAAAATTCACATTATTTTTTCAGAGTTAACACCAATTGAAATAATTATTCGCGTTTTTTCTTAAAATTGCTCCCCTGAATAAACCCACTTCTAAGTTATATATTTTATAAAAATTCTAGTTGAGCCTCGGAACAGAAGTCTGAGCTATATATACAGGCAAAATATTATTCTAATAGAAGTATTTTTCACAAAAAGGAGAACATTTGGAAAAAGATTATTCTAAGTTAATTTTTTGCCAAAATATTGTATTTAAATAATTTTTTTTGTCAAAATGTCTTTAAAACAATTTTATGCATATATTCTAATCTAAGTGACACTAAATATCATGAAAATTATCCATTTATGCGCTTTTACAAAAGTACGGTTCGAGCGTAGTCGGATACCTTAAGTAATACCGCAGGTAAAATTTTCAAAAGATTAGTTAAGATGCCGAAATGGTGCAAAACTGACCTTTTTCTATCCATAAGAAACATAGCTCACGTTAAGGTATCCGACTAACCTGAAACTGTGAATTTTGCCAACTTTTTATAATTTTATTTTATAGGCTATCTTATTAGCTTTATAAAAATACCAAGCTTTTTATTTTCCATTCACTAGAACAAAAACAATAAGTGTTTTAGTAAAAGCAGATGCCATTACTTTTACATGAGATGTCAAACTTTTAAATAAGTTTTCCTCGAAATGTGATATTTTCAAAAGCTCAAACGAGGACAGTGATTGCTCAAAAAAAAAAGTTTTAAAAATAATTTACTACAATTATGTGTGTATGCTCTGTATAACAGTAGAAGTTTTTAACCTTCAGATTTATCAATCACTGTTTTATTACAGAATTTACAGCTCTTTATGTGAATATAATCACTGTTTTTTAAGCATTTTCATTTATTAACTAAGATAAAGTGCTCTAGTTTTTGTAAAAATTAAAATGTCTCTTATCCTGAAGGTTATTTCAAAAAGGAAATGCAAAGTAATACATCAAAATTAAAAAATTGAAAATTTGTCCATTTACTATTTGTACAGAGGGGGCCCCGTTTATGTAATTTTTTTGTCAATTTTTACCCATTTTAGTAGTAATAATTTATTTTTATGTGCTTAATTTTAGCCTTTTTTTCTTAAAATGTACTAAATAAATCTAAATACCACAAAAAAAAATCCCCACATCTCCATTTTCTTTAAAAAAAAGTTGCCGCAAGTAGTTGGATACCTTAATAAAAATATCGCTAAGTAAAATTTGCAAAATTTGTAGCCACAGTACCTAATGATATGATGAAGAATGTCAATTTTACACATTTTCAAATATATACTGGGCATCATTTAACCAAGTGATAAGAAATTTCTTTATTTTCCCCAAAACTGATACGACTCCCTCTTTCACTCTGCGTTTGCTCGACATTGAGTTTCGTGACACCCTGTGATGTATTTACTATTTGTACAATAATTTTCAACTTAAGGGGTTAGTAGTTTAGTTTTGAAAGAAGGAAATTATAACGTTACTATAATATAAATATTCAGTATATATTTAAACTTTTCTAATAAAATAAATGTTTAGGAAAAAATATAAATTAAATGAATGGATTGAAAATTAATATTTCACATAAAAAAATTATAAAATTCATTATAAATAAAATAAATTTTTCATATCTGGAGTCATTCAAAACTTGCATGAACCCTAGTCGAGAAACACTGTGTTTCAACCAAAAACAAAAAAGAAAAATTCAGACTTTGATAAGTTGAACAACAATCAACTCCACTTTTACTTTATGATTTGTGTAGAAAATAGAAGGAATAGAAATTTTAAAATATGGTATATTGCCAATCTCTGGCTTACACAAGGGAAGCGTTTGGGGGTTTAACCCCTATAAACCAACAAATTCTTAATTTTCACCATACAGATCAGCGCTTCATGCTCATGTCTACGTGTTTTTTAGAATGTTACTCCCCCCTCACACACACATACACCCATAAGAGACGTCTGTGAACGCCAGTGTTGTCAATTGCATCCAAAATTAAAAACTGAATGTTAAAATGAGAACTAACAAGATCAATTAAAATATTATTCGAAAAAAGTAACACTGTTTCATATATTTCTCATACTTGTTTTTTTCTAAAAATGACGATGGAAGTATTTTTTGGCTCGTATGTGATTGTGAATCTCAGTTATATAAAGGAGGAATTCTGTGTGGAATAACTAAATTTAATCCAGAAAAAGTATGTGGGAATAACTTATTTTATACACACACACACATATATGTATTGTAATTATAACTTTATTTTTTTTTCAGAAAAATGAAAATTATTTTTCTACTTGCTTTCATGTTTATGGTTGCCAGTGCATCCCATGAAGGTAAGAATTTTATTTAAATATTATATAAAATACTGCATTTGTACAAATATATAAAAGGCACTAAATTAATTTCTCTTGCATTTTCATAAACATACATACAGAAAATATATTTGAATACCGTTGACCTTTAAGATGAAACCAAAATATGGCACATTCGGGGATGGGTTCAAAGAAATTATTCTCTAGTGTAGCAATTATTTTTTTTTATGTTGGGTTGCTACACCAATTCTTCTCAAACTTTCAATATTAGCAACCCAAAATTCAATCGTAATTTTCATCACCTCCCTCATACAATAACACTGTATTAAATTCAATAATACTTTATTTTGACACTAAACCTACAATTTGACTTTAAAACCTCTTAAGTGCTGTCAGCGTATATAAACGTCTCGCTCAGCCAGTGTGTTAATTACTCCGGACGTATATATACGTCTTTCCGAAGTACGATCTTTTCTGTGAACTGCTATCCGTAAAATAATTCCGAAGGCTTTGGAATACAATAAAATTACCTGGGCAGTGTTTGCAAAGGATTTACTTATTTCAGGGTATTTGATTATTTATTCTACTACCCTCCCCCCCCCCCAATACACCACATACGCTCGCCTACGTGTTAAATGGTGTTATTAAGGAACGAATCACGTAATTTTTAATCGGCATTGAAATAATTAATTATAAACCGGACAAATCATCAGGGTAACTGTTATATGCAAAAATTAATTTTATATCTGAAGAGCCCGTGGAGTTATTGGTAATTATTAAACGTTCTAAACTTAGTATTGTTAAATTAACTATAAAATGCATTGAGCAGTCCTGATGTATGAATGTATTTTGTTTACTTTCAGAAAATTAATATTTTTTTAAATAATGTTTTGCTTTCGACTTTTCAATATGCTCGCAAGCCCCTTGTAGGGTTATGATGCCCCCTAGGGGGATGCGCCCCACAGTTTGAGAAACACTGAGTTACACGGACAAGAAATAGCATAACGAAATTGAGGACCAACAATATGGACGGATTTCCGTAGCGATTTCATTCCTTCCTCACTTGACCTGTACAGAAGTTAAGTGTTCACTAGAGGACGTTTCTGCTGTTTGGGACAGTCAATATACTGTTATTAAATCAGGAACGTTTGCAGCTTGAATTTTAAAAAAAAAAAATGCTATAAATTTTGTTTTTATGGAAAGAGGGGGGAAAAAGAAAAATTACTTTTAAAGATAGCCGATGGTGCTGTTATAAATGAGAACATGAAAAACATGGAAAAGGAAATACGAGGGAAAGTAAAAAAAAAGTAAAACTTTTGCACTCTTTCCAAAGTTTGGCAACAGCACTAGTATCCTGCGCTGAATGAGGAGGTCGGCAACACTTCTGCACATGTCTCTCTTTTTTCCTCGTAGTCGTTAGATTGTAGGAAGCAGTTAAATATAGTAGCTGCATTGTCGACGTTTGTTGCACCAAGGAGGAAAGGAGACCGCTTAGATCAGGAGTACTCTCAACCTTGTTTCTGTTGGGCCGCAAACATATGCAAGTTATTTCAAGCGGGCCGCATACGTATGTTAGTTATTTCACGCGGGCCGCATACGTATGTTAGTTATTTCTCGAGGGCCGCAACAAGAGGATAAAAGGGGAAGGGGGGGAGAAATGCTTTCAGACCAAGATAACATAAGAAATTTAAAATGTGGAAAATTGATCAAAATATTATAACATCTCTGTTTTGCTTTTTTTTTTAATTATTATTTTTGTTATATTTTTGTGATTAACACTAAATTAGAAGCTTTTAAGTAACACTCCTTCACAATTTCTGCATCAGTAAACGGTTTTCATATGATTACATTGTTACCGCTGTGATATTACCACTGACGAAGTACTTTGTTGCTGTTCGAAAGACTATTCGAGAAAAAGCCTACTTATCAGCTCTTGAAAGAGTTCTTCGAGGAAAAGTGTCATTGAATGATTCCTGTTTATTGCTGTTTTTTAAATACAACACTTTCGTGACAAATCAAACAATTGCAGATTCATGTTTTTTTTTTTTCACTACAAAATAATTAACCTCCCAGTCGTTTGGAAAAGATATATTTTCTTCGAATATTTTTCGCTTGATAAGATAAGATAACTAAAATTAGTTCCACCCATAAAATGGTCGCTACTCCCCTGTTGTCTGTTATCACTAACTGTGACCATTTCAGGTAGAAAAAGAATACCAATTCGAACCCGTACGACACCGACAGCAAAAAGAAAAATTGATATATTTGATTTCTTGACAAATAATTTCCCACCAAATTTTTAATGCAATGTTCTTAAAATTTCTTAGAGCAATGAGTCATGACCAGACCACCTTAAAAGGCTCAGTGGGCCGCATGCGGCCCGCGGGCCGCAGATTGAGTATCGCTGGTTTAGGCCGTTTAGATTTGACTAGAGGCTGGAATCTTGGCAGACTCCTTCGCTCCATGTCTGGCATTGACTGAGCTTGCTGTTGAACTCATTGGTTGGGAGATAGGCGTGGCAAATGAAGGCAGGAAGCAATGGGAAGCCATCAGACAGATTTGGTTTCGGCGACTTGCAATTAAAGGGTTACTATTGGATAAGAGACCTGTTGTTCTAATAATCCATGCCCAACTCGGTAGAAAAAGTTTAAACTATTGAGATATTGGCAAACAAGTGAAATTAAAAGACCAATTGAAATTTATAATGTAGAAAAAATAAGAAATATTTATAGAAGGTAATAAAATTAACTTTCTAAAAGGGATTCTAAAATAAGGAAAGCTTGCTGCTTGAAATCATTAGTGGCTTTAAGGGCTGAAAGAATTTCTATTAAAACTTGAGAAATTGCTTTACAAGATTTGAGATAATTTTGAATAGTTCTATTAAATTTTGCACGTCACTTGTTTTATTGTCCTTATCGGAGATGATCTGGGGTTGAATTTGTCCTTCCTTAGATTCATTATTTAGCTGTGGGAAATTAATTTTTGAGGAGTTGCCTGTGAGAGCATCAGCGAAGGAAATTCCTTCGGTGGTGTTTTTACTATAGAAATTTTTCTTGGCGTTATTATGAAAAATGAGGGTTCCTTTTTTCGGTTGAGGAATTTTGGACGCTTGGTGTAGCAGGCGGTATGCCCGTACACTGGCAATTAATGCAGAAGGGATTCTCCTGCCAATCGCGATAAACAACTGTCAGCATACTGCGCTTACACGCGACGGATAATTTCCACAGGTCTCACACTTTCCACAAACAAAAGGAAATCATTGTCCTCCTTGGTGCAAATCGACAATGGAGCACCCTGTTGGACGCTTTACTACACCCCAGCAGCTACGAGGGAAGATGAGTTACAAGTTGTATAGAAGTGTTGCCGAGTATACCCACAATTCAGCGCTGGATACTAGCACTGTTGCTAAACCTTGGAAAGAGATATTGCAAAAATTCCTTTACTTTTTGACTTATCCTCGTAAAAAATAAATTTCGAATTTGCGATAAAATCCGTCAATACGTTTCAATAAAATAACACATTTTTACAAAGAAATTAACTTTCCCGTAACAAATTGACATTGTAATATCTTTTTTTTTTTCAAAAATTCCCAAACACATACAAAAAATTTTAGACAATGCTCTGATCTGTCATATTGTGGTAATGAATGATTACTATAATGTTATTTTGAATAATTCATTAATGAATTGCTTTTCATCAAACGGATCATGCTTCCAAACAAAACAATAATGCTCGTTGCATTTACAAATGGCACAGAAAATTAGAATTAATGGTCGGAAACTCATCATATATAATCATCCAAGGCTGGACAGTCCAGGTTGAGCCACGGCTTTTTAAAACAGACTTTTGCAAGCACCTCTACTGGCACCTAAATACCTCCAATTCTTAGTTTTAAGAACCAAACAATCAGGATCAATCGCAGGGGTCGGCCGCCCGCGCGCGAAGACCTAATACGCCGCCCCTCTAAAAAAGATTTTTCATATATATATATACATAAAAAGTAACATTTAACACGTTGACGCTACATATATAAACACCTCTACCTGTATAATAGTAAAAAATAAAACATTAATAAAAATGCAAATAAACTAAAAAAAATAACTTCTTAACTCTATTTTATTTTACTGAATTTAAAAATTCTAAATTGATGTATCGTTTTAAAGCCAAAATTGCCGACATCCGTTTCTAAACTTTAAGATCTCCGTTACTGCCGATTCTAATCAGTTCCTCTTGTAATTTGACATTTCTTTTCAATGTGACCATATGAATTAATAACCTACTGTGGTAATTACGATAGTCAAAACATCCTCAAACCTAGTTTCAGAATCCTAATAAAGGGCATTAAAATGTTGAACGTAGGTTAAAACACTATTTTCCTGGCAGATTGTCTGTGGCCAATTGAGAAACTGGAAAAATTCGCGACGTCCAATATTATGCTCCTTAGGCTTAATTCTGGCAAGAAACACTGAAATGATGATCCTTGTTTTAATAGAATTAACACTGTCACCTTGTACCTGCAAATTAACCTCATTCAGTTTTGTAAATAAATCTGTTAAATAGGTAAAATCTAGTATCCATTTGATCAAATTTTCTTTTAAAATTAAAGTCACGATTTGGTTTAATGAGAGCCACTATCATAGACCCCCAATTCCATTTACACCTCATGGGCCCCTAAATTATTTTGGACGTGGACCCCTTGCAGGTCGTCATTGACCCTTGGGATCAATGTAGACCATTTTGGGAATCACTTCTGTATTGGATCTATAAGCACTTGCAGAGCTCTGATGTCTGAAATAATTTTCACGGTGGTAAAACTGCGGACGAAAATTCTATTTTGTTCTTTTTAAAGCTAAAATGGCGTTATTTGGAAGGGGAAAATCTGTATGTTCTTAGTGAGGCCATTGATTTTTTTTAAATTATTTTATTTTTCTTTTCTTTCTATTTTGTCCAAATTGTACTTTCTTGCAAAATGCGACTTTTGCTTCCTCTTTTTTCTTGCATCAAATAATACCGTCATTGACGTTTAAACTTAATGTCATCTTGGTTCATGTTGCAACAATTTCATCTTTGTAAATTGTGGCTTGTACGGTTTTAAAATCAGCATCAAGGAGGGGAAGGGGGTAATCCAAAATAGGATTCTACTGGGTCAAACCAACACCTTCTTAGGAGATGTTTGTCAAACACTGGGAAAGATCATTGAGGTGCGTCAAAACAATAGTAAAATCATAGGGGAGAGAGAATAAATTCTATAAATTACACATAGACAAGATTTACTTTTTTTATACAATTTTCATTAATTTAAATTCTGGTACGAGTTTTGGTAACAGGATTTAAATCTTTTTCAGCTTACTGTCCGAAAAGGTACACATTTGTATGCGTCCGTTCCATCAACGAGTGCTGTTCAGATGACGATTGTGACAGGGGTCAGTTTTGCTGTCAAGAAAACTGCGGAAACACTTGTCAGTTCACAACTTCATTCCCAACAGATGGACGTAAGGTGGTATTCGATAAAAGATGTCGAATAGAAATTTAATGCATTTATATATCAAAATAACTGATCAAAACAATAGGTTCTGAGTGAATGATTGATTGTAAGTGAAGAAAAGCAAGAAAGTAAAAGAAGTTGGCAAATAACAATTACACACTGATAATATCTTAACTTGTATAATTTTGAATCATAATTCATAATGGCGTGGACATCGGAGCTTCATTTTCACTCAACTTGAACAAAGGCCTCTTTTATAGGGGATGAGAAGGTTATATTCTAAAAAACAAGTAAAGGAGAGCTCCGAGAAGGTATACTATGCCATGGGTCGGTATCTTTGTATAGATGGTTGTGACTCTCCAGACTTCTAGTTAGCTCGATAGGAATTACTAAAAGAATAGTTATATCTACTAAAAATTATTATTTTCTTTTCTTTTCTCAGTGTTATAGTTAATATTTCTTTTATATGTGTCTAAAATTAAACATTTGACTGGTTCAAGATTTCTGTATTAAATTGTTCTTCATTAACAAAGTGTATTGAGAATCAGTGAAAATATTAAAATTAGTTCTAAAGCAATAAAAGTCTCATTTATTGGTAGAAATGCCGCCATGGAAAGACGCTTCTTAAAGTGATTTCATACAATGTTTACTTCTTTTCATACATGAGTTTGGGAGCACTTTTAAGTATGAGCACAGATACACATAAACCCCCTTCAGAAGTGACAAAAACACATTCCGTACTTTATGACATGTTTAAGGGTAAATAAAAAGAGAGCTGACATGAGTTATATTGTCACGGAGTTCGAAAGAAGTACACAGTTCAATTAAACAAACAATTAGATTTATTCTAACGCTTGGAGCTCGATACAACACTGGACTGAGAACATGCCCAACTGGCGATGAACTCTGCTTTTATACACTTCGGAATATTCGAGAAATAACCAGTATGCACTCTAAAGAATGATCTGGATTCATCTAGAACCTAGAGAAACAATACATTAAAAACGGAAACAAAATTCCAGCCTTTGGATAAATCTGCCGGGGCCGGGATTCGAACCCGAGACCTGAGGAAGTTCAGTCCAACGCTCTGCCAACTCGGCTATCGGGACTTGTAGCAAATTATGCGTGTGGCATTGCTCCCCTCGAAAAAGAAGACAGCGCCCCGCTGTCATTTTGTTCAAGGGTCTTTATTCTGGAACGAGTGATGGGTCCTTTGTATGATTCTTTGGGAGGAATATCCTCGGTTTCGATTTGCTCGGCGGGATCATGGTACGGTTTCATACGCAGTACATGGACAACTTCTCTTAGTTTTCTTTTTCGTGAAGCAGGATCAAAATCTTGTACTTCGTAAGTCACGGCTGATAAACGGCGTAGCACCTGATACGGTCGAAATACCTTCTTAAGAGTTTTCGGAGAGACCGACTTTCTCACTGGAGTATAAACCCATACGAGATCTCCGGGAGCGTATGATACCATTTGGTGTTTGGAATCGTAACGTCGACGATCTTTGTCTTGAGCTCTCAGAGTGTGCACTCGGGCTAGCTGTCGTGATTCTTCGGCTCTGGCTGCTATCTTGGTGATGTTATTGTCATCAAAATCATTAGGACAGAATGGTAGCATTGTATCTAGTGTCGTTTCCGCTTCACGACCATGAAGTAAATAGAACGGCGTAAAACCTGTGGTATCTTGTTTAGCGGTATTATAAACGAAGGTTACAAATGGTAGAATTTCATCCCAATTTTTCTGCTCTACATCCACATACATTGACAACATGTCGGCCAAGGTCTTATTGAAGCGCTCCGTCAGTCCATTTGTTTGGGGATGATACGCCGTTGTGAAACGATGATCAATGTTACACAAGTCGACGAGAGAGAAACAAGTCTGGATCGAAAGACGGCTCCACGATCTGTGATAATTACTCGAGGAGCTCCATGCCTGAGGACAATTTCTTCAAGTAAGAACTTCGCTATTTCGTCGACTTCGGCTGTCGGCAAGGCTTTTGTTATTGCATATCGCGTTGAGTAATCCGTGCAGACTATTATCCATTTGTTTCCATGAGCAGACTTTGGAAATCTCCCAAGGAGATCAATTCCAATGCGATGGAAAGGAGCTATAGCTGGAGGGATGGGAACTAAACGTCAGGTGGTCGTTGAGGAACGGATTTTCTCCTTTGGCACTCCCGACAATGCATGACATACCGAACGACATTTCGGTACATTCCCGGCCAGTAAAATCTCTTGCGTATCCTGTCATAAGTTTTCGCGAAACCAAGGTGTCCTGCGGTGGGGGCGTCATGAAAGTGCCTTAGTATGTCTGCTCGTAGATGTTTAGGAATGACTGGCAACCACAACTTTCCATCTGGATCAAAATTCTTCCTGCAAAGGATACCGTCGATAAATCTGAATTCTTCGTTTTTGGATGAGTTGCTCAAAAATTTTAATTTCGCAAGGTCTTGATCCTTTTTCTGTTCCATCGCAAGGTTCATACTCGTCGTGACTGCTAAAAATTTGTCTGATGTTTCCGTTTCCTCTTCCACTGGATTTCTCGAAAGAGCGTCGGCGTCACTATGCTTCTTACCGGTTTTATATTTTACGTCAAAATCATGCTCTTGAAGTCGGAGGGCCCATCTGGCAAGCCTTCCTGAAGGATCCTTTAAATTCATGAGCCAGCACAAGGAATGATGGTCAGTTACAACAGTAAAGTGTTTTCCGAATATGTACGGCCGAAATTTGTTGGTAGCCCATACGATGGCAAGACATTCCCTTTCTGTGGTGGATTAATTCTTTTCGGCTTTTGTCAGAGTTCTAGAAGCGTATGCTATAACTTTCTCGACATTATTCTGAATTTGTACTAGGACAGCTCCGATACCGTACCCGCTTGCATCAGTATGGATTTCTGTAGAAGCTCTTTCGTCGTACATCCCCAATACTGGATCCGAAGTAAGTGCTTTCTTAAGACTGTTAAATGCTTCCACCTCTTCAGGACCCCAATGAAACTCCACGCCACTTTTCAGCAACGACTGCAAAGGTTTCGGCGAGATAACGAAACCTTTAATAAATCTTCTAAAGTATGAACAAAGGCCAAGAAAACTTCGTATGTCATGTATATTCTTTGGAGTGGGAAAATTTCTTACGGCTTTTATTTTGTCGGGATCGGGACGAACGCCATTACTAGATACAAGATGGCCCAGAATCTTTACTTCTTGGGCAGCAAAAAGACACTTCTTTGAATTTAATTTAAGACCAGCTTCCTGAAGACATTTTAGAACAAGTCTTAATCGTATAAGATGGTCTTCAAAAGTTTCTGAGAACACTATTATGTCATCTAGGTAACAAAGACACATAGTCCATTTAAAATGGCGTAGCAAATTGTCCATCATTCTCTCGAAGGTCGCAGGTGCATTACAGAGACCAAATGGCATGACTTTAAACTCGTATAAGCCTTCGGGGGTAATAAATGCCGTCTTTTCACGATCCGCTTCGTCTATTTCTATTTGCCAATAACCAGATCGGAGATCCATGGAAGAAAAGAACATGGCACCTTTCAGATAGTCGAGCGTATCGTCAATACGAGGCAGAGGATAAACGTCTTTTTCGTGACGCTATTCAGCTTGCGATAATCGACGCAAAAACGCCAACTACCGTCTTTTTTCTTACGAGCACAATGGGTGATGACCAAGGACTTTCAGAGGGTTGGACGATACCTTCATCAAGCATTTTCTGAACCTCTTCATGAATGATGCGTCTTTCAGTCGGCGAGACTCTGTAGGCTCGTTGGTTGATTGGAGCATGATCACCAGTAAAAATCCTGTGTTTCACATTCGTCTTCGCGGCTGTCGACTTGTCGGTCTTCGTGAAAAGCCCAGAAAATTTCGGGTAGTTCGGATAGCTTGTTTCTCTGTTCGTCACTTAACTCGGGTGACATCATTAACGAACAATTCATCTGTGACTCCGAAGTTTCTTACTGGTCATCAAGCAACCCGATGTGTCGGAAATAACACATAGATGCCCTTCATTTAGTGGTTCAGCTTGGCCTATGCACATTCCTCTAGGGATGATTTGGTTTCGGAACTGCAGGTTGGTAACCCAGACATCACTTTTCCGTTACGATATGTGGATACCATGGACGGTGTAGCAATATTTTCTCGAAGAGCAAATGTTTGCTGCCGTCTAGAACTACATTTATGTCTCCTCGGGTTTGATATCCTGATACTGTTATTCTAGTTAAAGAATGCGGCTTAAGTGTATAGTCCCTGGTGGCATACAAATTCCAGGCGTCAGGCGCTGTGGAGTCTCGACAGATGTCTTCTAGAACAAGTTCATTTTGTCCACAGTCTATAACGGCTTGAGACGCCTCTAAAAAGTCCCATCCTAGGATGACGTCATGGCTACAATGTGATAAAACAATAAATTCAAAGGCAGTTCTCGATTGTTTATACGGACACGTAAAACACATTTCCCTATCGGCCGAACAAAATTTCCATCCGCAACTTTCAGCATAACGCTCTTGGCATCAGCAAACAGAACTTTCTTTAAAAATCGGCGATACTTATCGGATATGACAGAAAACGATGCCCCAGAATCTACTAGAGCACGTATCGGCTTCTTATCTATTATTACGTCTAGTTGGTTACCAGTCATCTTGGCGGTCGACGGAGGATTTCCAGTACACGCGGCCTCACCTCCTTGGAAGGTCGCTCTCCTTAGTTTTCCTCGCTCCTACGGCCTGGCGACTGACTGGATCGGCGATATGGCGACGGGGATCTGTAACGACGTATTGGGGATCGGCCTCTCGTGGGACTTGGCGTAAAACGGCGAGAAGAGTTTGGTCGGCGTATTTCTTCTTCAGTGCCAACGTCGTCGAAGTTCCGTCGGCGGTTTCGAGGTTGTCAAAGACAGCCTTTCTCTCTCGGCAGTAGCGCATTACATGTCCAGGACGTCCGCAGTGGAAACAAACAGGTCTGTTGTCAGCCGTTCTCCACATCTGTTTTTCTTGGTTCAGGTGGGAATTTCTGAACAGGAGCTCTGTATTTCCTGGTTACAGCGGCGTATGTTGGTCATGGTCTAGTTTCTGTAGGTTTTGTTGACACTGGGGCCAAAACCCTTTCAACTTCGTCTTGAACGATCTCTTCTAAGGATTGGGGATCGGAGTCCAAAGATTCTTGCGTCTGGTTAACTAGTCGATGGACTTCTTCTCGTACGATTGTGCGAATAAGAGAGACCAAATCAGTCTCATCCGTCAGGGATGCAACCGGTACGACGTTTGGAAGCCTTTCAAATCTCGGTCGACCAACTCTCTTCTGCTTCATATCTTCGATATAGTTGCACCATTTGATAAAACTTGCTGTGTCGTTGATTTCTCTCGTCAACAGGGCCTGATAAATATCCTCAGCAACACCTTTCATTAGGTGTGACACTTTTCGTCTTCTTTCATCAGAGGATTTACCTCTTGGCAAAGTCCTAATACACTTTGTATGTAGGACTGTGTACTCTCGCCTGAACGCTGGGCTCGGCATTTTAGTTGTTCTTCTGCCCTTCTGGTATATTTTTGACGGTCACCGAAAAGTCCACTTAGTCCATTTTTAAACGCTTCCCAGGAATCTAAGGCGTCTTCGTTGTTGACATACCACTGTCTCGCAGTTCCGTCAAGAAAGAAATAAACGTTAGCCAGGCACATCATGTCATCCCACTTGTTAAAGTTGGCTACTCGATCGTACTCTTTAAGCCATTTGAGAGGGTCTTCCCCAGGCGCTCCTCGGAAGGTCGATGGGCTCCTCCATTGCTGTAACGAAGGTGTTACTACAGCGGGCTTGGCTTCTTGCTCGGTCGGCATTTTTGTCCTCTTCCTACTATTTTCTTTTAACAGTCCGAATTCGGGGGATAATCCTCTTAACCGGAGACTCCTGCAAAGGTTGTCACTATTATCCACGTTTGACGTAATTGTACCCCGCGCCTCCACCAAACTTGTCACGGAGTTCGAAAGAAGTACACAGTTCAATTAAACAAACAATTAGATTTATTCTAACGCTTGGAGCTCGATACAACACTGGACTGAGAACATGCCCAACTGGCGATGAACTCTGCTTTTATACACTTCGGAATATTCGAGAAATAACCAGTATGCACTCTAAAGAATGATCTGGATTCATCTAGAACCTAGAGAAACAATACATTAAAAACGGAAACAAAATTCCAGCCTTTGGATAAATCTGCCGGGGCCGGGATTCGAACCCGAGACCTGAGGAAGTTCAGTCCAACGCTCTGCCAACTCGGCTATCGGGACTTGTAGCAAATTATGCGTGTGGCAATATGCAGGAGCAATTAAAGTCAATTTTATGTATTTATTAGTGGAAACATTAAATTTCAGAATAAAATTCTGACGGTCAGTGGCTTACACAAGGGGGTGTTTTGGAGGTTCAAACCCCTCCTATATACCTTTTTAATTTTTACAATAAAGGTTACGCCTTGGTGCATTCATCGACTTGTTTTTAAATGTAAGCCCCTCCCATAAATTCAATCTGTGTACGCCACTACTAACGGTATTATTCGTGCGAACTTATTTTCACGACTCTGACGTTTGAAATCTCTAATACCAACAATATGGTCAGAGATGTCTTTAGACATGGGCCAACAGAGCCAGAGCCCAGGGCCGCGGCCGCAACGGGGACCTCGTCTCCCCGTTCGTCGATTCAGTCTTAATAAGATCATAATTTGAATAATTTCAACTGTCAAATGTTATTTCTGGTTGTATTCTCCGAAAAAGTGGGAATTTCGGACGATATGTCAACTGGTTACATGTGATAACCGTCGTCTGCGTACAGGTCTAGACCTACCACCATTACTCATGCTGTCAAAATGCGGCAGTCAGTCGAGCCGGTTTTGTGTGATTATAAGTCACGCACATTTATTTGTTTCAGGTCATTGTTTGTACGAGTATTTGACAATGTATGCTTTGCGCTGTCTACTTTTAAGGGTCAAAGGTGAAGCCTACATTTGAGTAGGAGCCCAGGGCCTCAAGAAGTTTTAAGATCTCCCTAAACGTGGTATTTTTTACATTGGTTGCTCTTTCATTGCCCCACAGAAATAAAAATATCTTTGAAAATTCTTAGTTTTGGAAGGAATAAAAAACTTTGCTTTGTGTAAATCTTTTTTTTTTCAAATATTATAAAAGAAAAAGTTAATTTCAGCGTAACAGTTTTGATAGCGACTGTTACCGAAGGCTTCCCTTCCCCTCCTGGAGCGCTGCGGTAGCCCAGTGGTCAAGGTATCGGATCATGGCAGCCATGTCATGAGTTCGAGCCCAGTACCACTAAAGACCCGCCGTGTAAGGGAGCGATGCACGTTAAATCTGTCGAGAGCTCAAACGTCCTCCCGTTGGTGTGGTGTGATAGTTAGGAGAGGGGGTTACCGGCTCAAGTGCCGTCCACATCGCTAGACCATGGTTGAAAAGGACGAGGTCCGTCGCCAAAAGCCCTCGTGTAGCTGAATAATGCGACTGTGGTGTTCTTATTCGATCCATGTGATTGTTACTAAATTAAATCAGAGGTTCCCATGGACTTGACAGCCAAGAGGTTTCTTTTGATAGGCAATTCTAACGTTTATTTACAATATAAATTCTAAACTAAAAACTATTTTCTACAAAAACCCGCTATATAACACATTCCGCTAGCTCGCTTCATTACATGTCGTTTCAGTTCTTTACCATTCTTTTCTGAGTCCTTTGTTTACAAAAGCTGACTTCACATAGCGGGTGCCAGAGAGCGTAACAGCGACGTTAATATTCACTGACTCACCCTTCCCCTCCTGCACACTCGTAGGTGGTTCTTTGTATAAATGGCTCTTTGACACCTTAGTTTTCTTGTTTTCCTCACAACTTGACTTTTCTTTCCAAAAGTTTGCCCACCACTGGTCTATGGGAAGGAAGATTGAACCCCTAAGCCCCGCTCTCCTGTACACTACTGTTACCGGAGGATTTCTAACCAAGAACCATTAGATCAATGGTCCTCAACCCCCAGGCCAGTACCGGTCTATAGATCAACCGGGCCTACCAAGGAACACTAAATTATTATATTTTATTTAATTTGGAATATTTTTCTTTGGTGTTTGTGTGACTTTCCATGGAAATCACTTTATTTTTCATGTTAAATCATTTTATATTCATTTTTATGCAACTGTTTATTGTTCTGAAAGCATATTTAAATGGAATTAAATTCAAATTGTTAAATTAAAAAAGTATAAATTATAAACAATCAATGTCCACCCCCTCAGCAAACCACGATAAAATTATCAAAGTCTGACCGGTCCGTGACGATCAGTGGTGCACACAAGGGGGTGGGGTCCTGGGGGTCAGGACCCCCCCCAAAGCCCTTGATTTTTTTCCGATTGATTATAATTCTTAGTATATAGTACGTAAAATTTCATTAAGTATTTGTTATTAATGATTAATTTCATTAATCAATGCTAGTTATTTATTTAATAATTAGTTTTTTACTGTGTTTTGTTCCCGAAAATCGACAAAATCAAAAGGAGCATTATACAAGAATGGTGAACTTTCGACCCCGGACCCCCCTTGAAAAATTCCTGTGCGCTACTGGTGACGATAGAATGGTTGGGAAGTACTGTATTAGATATTTTAAATAAGATTGATTTAAAACCTCGCAAAACAAACATGAGTATATTAAACAAATTTTATAATAAACATCGTCTAATTAGCAGAGCAGCGACTTTTAGGTCTATTAATTCGAATCTCAATTACGGCAGAAGACGGTAATTGGACTTCTATTCTCTTTGTTATTTCTCTCTTATGGATTCTTTATTTTTCTACCGTAAAGCTTACTATGGGGCGCTGCAGTCAGTATTACCCTTTTCCATTCCGGTTATAGCAAACTCTCCATTGCGTTGAGCTAAAAAATTAACCAGGTATTTTAGAAAAGATACCGAAATAAATAATATAAAATCCTGAACCTGAAATGTACAGATTGTAACGTCACTTCTCCAAAACATCAACATCTGGTCGGTTTCTTTGTAGACCCGACACCCACACGTGCAGCTTCCAGGTGCAACGCAACCCCTTTTTGACCCCCAAGGAATCTAGCTCGTCGACCGGAAGATGAGGGGGAGAGATGCTTTTGAACTTGCACCGGAGCGGTAACCAACGAATCCTCCTCTCACAAAATATTGGACTCTAACAATCTATGATTAAATTTAATAACTTTACTGTATCATTTAGTAAATAATATTCAATAGTTGTGACGTAAATAAATTCCATATACCGTTATTCTTTCAAACGTTACAGCTTAGAGTTTTGGTGGCAGCGCTTTGGGATAAAAAGTGAGCATTCAGGACCCGTGAGAGGAGGAAATTTTGGGTTTTTACGGACGGACCGCAACGCAGAAAGAAAAAAAGACATCTTCGGAAGCCGTGCTGCAATTGAATTCAGCTTAGGAGAAGGAGAGCGTCCTGCTCAAAGAAGATCAAACTGATCTATAGTGTTAACGGCGAGAGTGTCCGAAGGGAAAGTGATTTTCGGAAGCAGTGCTGCGATTGAATTCATCTTTAAAGCAGTGCCACGAGTGAATTCAAGGCTGGTCAAACTGACCACACTTATTGTTAAGGGTGAAAGATTCAAGATTGGTCAAAAGGACCATTGTTCACACGGAAGAATTCAAAACCACTAGTGCACATAATTTGCTTCTGACAGCAAGCTGAGTACTTCAAATGGGTGAGTACTGTTATATTTTTGAGTTGCAAACTGCATATTGTATTAGGAATTTTGGTTAAAGTGTTCTTTACAAATTTTGAAATACTTAGTGTTTTTTCTTGCAAGGGAACAGTGTTATTTTGTTTCTAGAGAATTGTAATTGTATTTCAAGCATTGTGTGCAATTTTAGCTTAAGATTTATTGTGTTTTAAGTCTCTTGAATGATTTTGATTATTTTTAGTGTTAAGTTTTTTTTTTGTGTATTTCTGTGTATGCATGGGACCAGTGTTATTGTATTAATAGAGAATAGTAACAATAGTGAAAAATTTAGCGTGACATTTATTTGATATTGTTTAAAAAATGGCTTTCCTTGGTAAAGGGAAAAGCAAGACATGTTGCAACTTGCTGAGGAATTAGGAATAAATGCCACTTTAAATATGACTGTCCCTAGCATAAAAATTGCAATCACTAACAGTGAAGGTTATGAAGAGGAATTTGTTAAAAATCTGTATGAGACTATCATTGCAAACGGAAAAAGATTGGAGGAGTTAGAAAGGGCTGAAAAATGAGATTGGAGGAGTTAGAAAGGGCTGAAAAAATGAGATTGGAGGAGTTAGTAAAGGAGCAGGCACACACATTAAAAGAGAAAGAATTACAGCTGAGAGAGAGAGAGAAATTTGATTTAGAAAGGTTTAAAATAGAATCCGGATTTAGGGTAAACGATGAATCAAACGATTCTACAAATACATGTTCTGTAACCTCTAATTTAAAATTAAAAAAATTGATCCCAGATTTCGATCCTAAGCAGTCAGATATTAGTTTATATCTAGTGATCTTTGAACGCCAGGCTAAAAGGGCGTCAATAGAAAAGAAAGAGTGGGTGGGGCAATTATTGGGTTTGTTAACCCTAGAGATCGTGCAATTTATTGCTCGCGAACCGGAGGAACAAGCTGAAAATTACGATTATGTAAAGAAATTATTACTTAAAAGATTCAAGTTAAGTCCGGAGGTCTTTCGGCAAAAATTTGTCCAACACCAAAAAAAATCCGATAGCACCTGGAAGGATTTCACTTTTGAAATTACGAATTATCTAGATGAGTGGCTGATTGGCTTAGAAATAAATACCTTTCAAGATCTTAAAGATCTAATGGTGGTAGATCAATTAAAAAAACGGGCCAATGCTAGTATGAAAGATCATTTTTTAGATAATTGGGCAAACCTTAAATCAGCTACTCAAATAGCAGAACTCTTTGATAATTATGAGGACGTCCGAAAGGTAAATTCGAAACCCATGGATAGGTGGGGCAGAAATGATAAAATTTTGACATACTCAGGGGTCAAGGAAAAAGAAAATAGATTTGGGAAAACTTCCCCCAGATTAGGAGCTTCTGTTCCGGAGAGTACTAGAGAGAGAACTCTTTTGAAAAACGCGTGATACAAAGATGTTATCATTGCAATATGCCCGGACATATAAAAGCCGTTTGCCCGAAATTAATAAAAAACAAAACAACGGAAACTCTCAATAATATTGAAGGAAATGAAAACCTGGATTTTCTTAATTCATATACAACAAAGGGCTCTGTGAATGGTCACGAGATAGACATTCTTAGAGATACGGGAGCGACAATAGATTTAGTATGTGCAAAATACATAAATCCTTCTTCTTTCTCTGGTGAAAATGTTTGGGTAAAACAACCGTTAAGCCCAGAATTAGTTTGTTTACCTTTGGCGGTCGTGGAAATTTCCGGAAATTTTGGAACGGTGCAAACTAAGGCAGCGGTTTGTGGAAATCACTTAAATCAACACGGTAGATATTTGCTTGGAAATAAAACGGCCGAGCTAATAAAAGGAAATTTAGGCTATAATTTCCTGCCAGTCAAAATATTGAATGCTGTCCAAACAAGGTCTCAAGTCAAAGCGGCTAGAGAAGAAAGGGGAATAGATAGTGGTGATGCTAAAAAAGGGGAAGATGAGGTTATAATTGTTTCTTCGGATGCAGAGGACGAAATTTTAATACCTGCACTCAAGAATATGTTCCGGAATTAGCGCTGCTAAGGGTTACGCGAGAAAATTTAATCAATGCTCAAAAAATAGCAAGGAGATTAAATCCTTATACGAACAGGCAGCCAGTCAAGTGCAGGTTACCAATCAGGTTTATTCGCTAGAGAAGGAATTATTGGTCAAAAATCGTGAAGATAAGTTAGGTAACGTGGTGAAGTTAATAGTAGTGCCGGAAGAGTTGCGCAACCCCATTAAATCCTTGTGTCATGAGGGAACATCTGCACACCTGGGAATTACGAAATCCAAAGACAAATTAAACCGATATTTTTACTGGCCGAATTGCTATACAGATATGGAACAGTTTGTAAAAACTTGCGATCAGTGTCAGAGGGCTGGGAAGCCCAATGATAAAAAGAAAGCTCCACTAAAATTGGTCCCTGTTATCCAGGAGGTTTTTACTAAGCTAAATATTGATGCATGTGGGCCTCTCCCGATCACATCTAAAGGGAATCGATATCTTATCACGGCCATTTGCATGTCATCAAAATTCCCTGAAGCTATTCCGGTGTCTGATATTAGTTCCGTTAGTGTCACAGATGCGCTGTTAAACATCTTTAGTCGGATGGGGTTTCCCCGTGAAATACAATGTGACCAAAGTACTTCTTTTACTAGTGCTCTGACTACCGAGTTTTTTGAAAGATTCGGAATACTTGTCAGGCATAGTTCTGTGTATCATCCACAGAGTAACCCTGTTGAGCGATTTCATCGAACGTTGAAACGACTCTTACTAGTCTTATGTTTAGATGCAGGCTCCGAATGGGACAAACATCTTCCGTCAATTCTTTTAGCGTTACGAACTGTATCTCACGAAAGTACAGGGTATACACCGTCAGAGTTGGTGTATGGGAAAAATTTGCGAACCCCAGAGACGTTAGTAATGGAACATTGGATGGAACCGGAAGAAGAGGGTGATCTCATCACTGAATATATGTTTAAGTTAATAAATAGATTAAAAAGATGTCAAGAAGTAGCAATAAATAAAATGGAGGAAATGCAAGTTAAGCGGAAAACTTGGTATGATAAAAACGCAGTAAAACGCGAATTTAAGGATGGGGATTTAGTCCTAGTGTTAGCTACATCCCGAACAAATAAATTAGCAGTGCAGTGGATAGGTCCTGGGACAATTTTAAATAAAATTTCGGAAACGAACTATTTAGTCGAAATCCCCGGCAGACGCGAAACATCTCAAATCTATCATATAAATATGCTAAAACCATATTACAAAAGGCCAGAACACGTTAACGTAATTATTAATGATGAAACAAAAAACTCTCTCGCAGACCAGGAATTAGAAATCCCATACTTAGAAAACAATTCTCTCGTTTATGATTTCGAGGACGTAATCCAGGTTAGCGAGTTGAACAAACACCTTCACGACAAACAAATGGATCGACTGCGCGAATTATTAAATAAATACTCTAAATGTTTTTCAAACAATCCCGGTTTAACTAATCTGGTTGAACACGAAATCCAGTTAGTTAGCGATCAACCAGTTAGGACGAAGCCCTATCGAATGTCGCACCTTAAACATATGGAAACGGTTCTGCAGAGAATAAAGAGAGCTAAGTTAACTATAAAACCTTCAAAGTGTAAGTTTGCGCAACAAAATGTCAAATTTTTGGGTCACATTGTGGGTCAGGGTTTTCGCACCCCTTCCGAGATCAAAGTTCAGGCTGTTCTAGAGTTCCCTACCCCTCGCACGAAAACCCAAATAGGTCTAGCGGTTTATTACCAAAAACATATAAATCTGTTCTCGGTAATCGCTGATCCGTTGACGGACGCGTTGAAGGGAAGAGCAAAGAGAGGAGAAATTAAGTGGACGACCGAGGGTGAAGACGCATTTCGAGAACAAAAGGGGAAACAAACAGATAAGCCCGTCTTGGACGCGCCAAATTTTGAACGAGAATTCATTGTTCAAACGGACGCTTCAAACGCAGGTATGGGAGCAGTTTTATCACAATTAACTGACCAAGGTGAGGAGCATCCAATCCTTTACTTGAGTAAGAAATTTTCAGAGGTAGAGAAGTGTTATTGTACGACGGAGAAGGAATGTGCTAGTATTGTTTTCGCAATTAAAAGGTTACATTATTACTTAGATGGAAATTCATTTTTTTAGTTATGACCGATCTCAACCCGTTGGTGTGGTTGAATAGAAATGTTAGTTCTAACCCTAGATTGATGCGATGGGCTTTGGCTTTTAGGACTTGTTAACAATGTTCTCTTGCTCATGAATAATAATTGTTGCTTATAATGTTTTTTTAGTTAAAGATTAATAATTGTATTAATTTTATTTATTTACTAGTACTGTATATCATATCGAATGGAGATGCGTGTCAAAAGATAAAGCCATGAAAAGCAAATGTATTAATATGCTTCATTTTGTGTATAGGGTTTTGAAATATACATGAGTATTTAGTTTACGCAAGAGGCATATTGTGAAAAATATTGTGTGTGTAAGGTTGTACACTTCGCATATCATATCAACATGTCGTTAGCATAATTTTTATTAAGTATCGTCGCGAAGAATATTTTATGTTTAAGGTCTTACACTAGCATTTGATGTAACATGTTAGTATAATTGATAATAGGCATTGTGATAGGAGTGTTTGTATTTTTATTTAATGTTATAGTATGTTTTCTTACATTGCGCTATTGATCATTTTCATAATATGGATTTGTGTAAGTTCCCTAGCAAGAACACTCACTCACTAGAAATAAGTAATTCCAAATTTAGTTCAGCGTTTTCTTTAGTAATTAAAATTGCAGCTCAGAAATATAGTGGTGCTTGATGAAGGGATGTGTCGGTAATCTGTCAGTTGTCTCATCGTCATTCCATTAAACTTTTCTCAACGGAAAAGTTCTATAAGAGAGGGCGAGAGCTGTAACGTCACTTCTCCAAAACATCAACATCTGGTCGGTTTCTTCAGCTTGCAGGTGCAACGCAACCCCTTTTTGACCCCCGAGGAATCTAGCTCGTCGACCGGAAGATGAGGGGGAGAGATGCTTTTGAACTTGCACGGGAGCGGTAGCCAACGAATCCTCCTCTCACAAAATATTGGACTCTAACAATCTATAATTAAATTTAATAACTTTACTGTATCATTTAGTAAATAATATTCAATAGTTGTGACGTAAATAAATTCCATATTTTAATTAACCAAGAATACGCTACCGTTATTCTTTCAAACGTTACAAGACCATCTTCTATCCATATAGTTCAAAAAAAGTTTCAAAATCTTGCATTAGAAGTTTGAAAAACTCAGTTGAATTTCGATGTTTTCCCATATATCAGGGGTGGGCAGACTTTTCCAGGGTGCAGAATGCTTCTAATTTTTTCAAGCTGTTGCGATCCATCCAATGTCTGTGACGCACACAAGGAATGGGGAGAGGTTTACCGGTAAGAACCCTCTTGTATTCTTATTTTTTTTTCCGATTGATTATAATCCCATGTATAAAGTACGTTAAACTTAATTAATTTTTTTGTTATTAATATTTTTTATTATTTAATGCTGATTATTTTGTAAGGACGCCCCCCTCGGGTGCCCTTCTCCTTGATTATCTGCGTGAGCTAGAGGTGTAGGAATAAAGGAAGAACTAGAAGCTGCCATGATCTTAAAATGACTTTATTAAGATCCTAACTTAAACCTTTAACAGATTAGATAATATGTAAACACACATTATATAATACCGAAATAACGTAACTCGGACCACTATCAATAACTAGTTTGCCTCTCAAAACCTCTTCACACTTGAAATACGGACTATCATATCATTCCCCAAATGCCACCCGGCTTACTATAAACTTCTGATATTTAAAAGCTTCCTAATTTGCATCTTTCTTTCACGCTTCACTTCTTGGGTTGGTTGGTAATTCATTCTGGTCCCAAAGAACCCAAAAGGATATGTTAATGAAAAGATGCGTGAGCCCGTCACAATTTATTCAGTAATTCGTTTTTTTCTGTTTTTTGCTCCCAATAATCCACAAAATTTTTTAAAGAAAGTATATTTGACTGCGCATTGGGGTATGATACGAGAATGATAGACTTTCGATTCTCGACATCGCCTCCCCCTTGAAAAATTCTTGTGTGCGCCATTGCCCAGTGTCGTAGGTGTGGTGAGGTCAGAAAAGGTCTACAATATTTATCATAAATTATTAATAAATACGGAATATGGACTTACTTACAGAACTAAAATAAAAAAAACTAACACTTTTAAAACCGCGTTTAAAGCAAAACGCAAACATAATAATAATAGCCACAAATATAATAATATCAAATGATGCATTTATTATCAAACAATTCGAAATACGTAAAAAAATAAGACGTTTTCATCTAAAGGTAGTTTTTCTTGATATAGTCAGTAGAAGATTTAGTCTGCATACTGCAGCCAATCTTGAATATTTCCGTATATAATTACTAACTGCTAAAATCTTCAAGCGGTCACCCCAAAAGGGCTTGGCGGTCCACCGGTCAATCGCGATCGACGTAATGCTTACCCCGGCCATAGATTAACATTACACCTTAAGTAGGATTGGAAGTCAATCGGTTTCGGCTCAATGTTGTTGTTTACAAAGTAGAACTTGTCCGTATTGAAGCATAGAAATTTACATGGATGAACATCTACTTTTCGTGAGACGATTCGATATCTTGACCACCTCTGTATCGCTCCATAGCAGAATTCCAAAATGGTGGCTCCGTAATTCAAGACGATGGTAGGCAGTTTTTTTTAGGTGTGGGTCACAAAAATATCCATGGCAAATCAATGCAATTTATCATAAAAGGCCCACACAATAAAGACTGAAAGATAATATATTTCACGAAATTTTTTGAGTGAGAGGGACCACTAATCTCCTGGGGATAACCCCTTGCAAAATGAGTGTTTAATAACGTCGTAATATAAAGCAACTCAAAAGGGCAATAGAACTCGTAATTTTGAACCATGGTCAAGAGAAGAGGACATCTGAGCTAGCAACCCCCTCTCTAAACTTCGTCACAACGCTAACAGGTCTTTGGCCTCGACATAGTTAATGTGCATTAGCTCCTCCACACGGTTCAGAAGCCCCAGAACTCGAACTCGTGACACGCCGGCCGCGAGTCCGTTACCTTAACCACTAAATTGCCGTGGCCTCTAATCACTAATAGAAAGAATACCAAGTGCTTTTTTTAAGGTGGGGGGAGCGGTTTAACCATTGGGCGCTTGGGTAGGGTGGCCAGGATCCGGATAAGCTGGACTTAACTAGATTTTCTAGTTATAAATTTCGATCCGCCAGTGCAAGGGGGCCCATTTGTATGTAAGCAATCTTGTATTTTGTCCTGTATTGTATTTGCATTCAATCTTGTTTCTTTTCCCTTTTGATTCCAATTTGTGCCTGTACTTGAAACTTTTGACCACTATTGATTGAGTATTGACTTATGTTTGTAAGCTTTGTGTTATACTTGTCGGCACACAAGGAGTCTACATAGAGCAACGATACTCAACCTGCGGCCCACTGGATCTTTCTGAGTGGCCCAGTCATGGCACGTTGTACTGAACATAGAGCAACGATACTCAACCTGCGGCCCACTGGATTTTTCTGAGTGGCCCAGTCATGGCACGTTGTACTGAACATAGAGCAACGATACTCAACCTGCGGCCCACTGGATCTTTCTGAGTGGCCCAGTCATGGCACGTTGTACTGAACATAGAGCAACGATACTCAACCTGCGGCCCACTGGATCTTTCTGAGTGGCCCAGTCATGGCACGTTGTACTGAACATAGAGCAACGATACTCAACCTGCGGCCCACTGGATCTTTCTGAGTGGCCCAGTCATGGCACGTTGTACTGAACATAGAGCAACGATACTCAACCTGCGGCCCACTGGATCTTTCTGAGTGGCCCAGTCATGGCACGTTGTACTGAACATAGAGCAACGATACTCAACCTGCGGCCCACTGGATCTTTCTGAGTGGCCCAGTCATGGCACGTTGTACTGAACATAGAGCAACGATACTCAACCTGCGGCCCACTGGATCTTTCTGAGTGGCCCAGTCATGGCACGTTGTACTGACAAATTCAACTATTTAAGAACAATGCATTAAAAATTAGAGAGAAATTTTATCAATCGATCAATCAAATATATCAATATTGCTACCGATGTCGTGCAGTGGTACGAACTACGAGATAACTTATTTTCTTTTTGTAACTGTAACGGTTAGTGATTATAAATAACAGTGGTGTGTAGCGACCATTTTATAGGTGAAACTAATTTTTAATTAACCCTCATGTCTTCCAAGCGAAGAATATCTGAAGAATACATGTTGTTTCAAGACTATTGCGATCTTGACTATTTCTTGTAAAAAAGAAAACATGGACCAACAACTTGTTTGATTCGTCGCGAAAATGTTATATTTAAAAATATAATTTTGCTAGTCACTATATACCACCAAGCAAAAATCTTTCTATTGCTCTTTTTTTTCGAAGATCTCTTTCAAGACTAGATAAAAATTGGCTTTCTTAAAAAAATCTTTGCAACCCAGTACGGACCTCATAATTTTGAGCCATGGTCAAGTTACGAGGATGACACCTGAGCTGGCACCCCCCTCTCTTAACTACCACACGACACCAACGGTAGGACACCACTCCCCTTCACGGCGCGTCTTTAGTGGTACTGTACCCGAACTCATGTCATGCCTGCCATGATCCGATACCTTGACCACTGGGCTACCGCAGCCCTCGGTGTACAGTGAAAATTTCAACAAGTTAAAATTTAAATTAGGAATAAAATTATTAACTATTCATTGCTACTTGATTACAGCAGGCACGTTTATTGCGGATTGGATGAGAAATGCTATCAATAGATATGTTTGTTGGTTTTGAACCAAATGAAGAATTTCGTTCGTTATTCACGGTGTGACGTTTGAGATAAATAACGGTAGCTTGATTTTGATTAATTTAAATATGTTTTATTTACGTCACGGTTATTACTTACAGGATTATACATTAAAAGTTATTAAACTCATTAAAAGATTATTAGAGTTCAAAACAATGGTTTGTGAGAGGAGAGTTCCCTTTTCGCGCGTGTTTCCTTCGAAGTGTCAAAGCATCTCTCCTCACTGCTCGGGGATCAGTGGGCGGCGCTTTTTAGCATCTCGTTACATCCTGCCAGAAGCGGGGAAAGGGTTCCTCGTGATGTCGATGGTCGATTCAAGCTGGTACTATGCAATAATTCAAAGCTGCACAGGGATTTTTGCATGTGTGATGATTATTTTCACTAAGACGCCGATGACGGAGACGAAACGTTACAATGGCCTCAAATGTATTTTTATTTCGTTGTTACAAAGTCTTGTCAATAGCTGTGGATTTTGAATTTTTTGGAACATATTTTGGGGGGAGGGGTCTCAAATTGTTTATATAATTCTTGATAACTTGCTACACAAATCTATGTTGAAATTTTAATGCACGCTGTATTATAGGATCACAAGTAAGAAAATGTTGTTTCATACTTGAAGCAAATTTCAGGACTCACTAAATAAATCAGATGTTACTAGCTGAAATTCACCTTCCACTTTGTCATTATTGTAAACTGTCATAAATTGGATCAAATCGTCCTCATGCATAGGGTACAAATTTCTATATTTTTGGAAACTCCCGCTAAAACAAAACAAAAAAAATCGTGTTAAAGAAAAATCGTTAAATTCTTGTTGTTTCAAAATGGTATAAAAAAAAGAGTTGGGTGTATATATAACTTTAACTGTAATGGTCAAAAACTTTGGGAAAATAAACATCGGTATTTTGTGAAGTAAAAAAAATTCATTGAAAGATGCGCATGATGAGAGTTCTTTACTCACTAAAAACATGGCTTAGGCAAAAATGATCCTTATAGAAAAATATCTAAACTATATTTGCAGTAATAAATCTTAAAGAAAATCAGTTAAAAGTTAACGAATAAAAATGGAGGAACACAAATGGTTACAGATATTAATGCTTTAATTGCACATTATGAATCATTTTAAAAGCTGCGCCTAATTTAAACATTAAATATACTTTTTGTGAAATGTAGATATGCAGTAAAAAATCAATAGCTTAATAGGAAGACCCTCTCATAAAAAAAAATCACAAATCTCCCATAAAACTTTTCATAAAAAATTAAATTGGAAGTCACCACAAAAAAGTCTTATATTTAAGTAAAAATGTTAATGCTATAAACTTACAAGAAAAAAGAGAGTAAATACACAAAAAAGAAATTCAAAGAGTTTTGATTTTAAAATTTATTACAAATAGTTCACTATAATAAAGCATTTTATTTAAAAGGAATTCTTAAGTACACATACAAGAAAACCTAAAATGATATTTTATTTATGTAGATAACAGCACCACATTTTAATCTTTTAAAAAAAGTACGAAATAAACAAAATGACAATCAAAAATCGATAAAAACAATAATCCAGATGATCCAATGAATCATCAGAAATAGCAGTGGAGCAAGAAAATTAAAAAAACAAAAGCATAATTAGCACAATTGCAACAACAGGATAATCTTTTTAATATAAAATAACAAAAATATCACTAACAATAAGAATACAGAACACAAAATTGCAGAACTAAATTTAAGAAAAAAAATTTAGTTAAAATAGAACTATTTAAAAATAAGTTGCACATATATATATATAATACATATGTATATATATATAATATTAGATGAACTTATCGATATTCTACCTGAATATAGAATAAATTAACACACAAAACGTTCCTGGACAATCACGTTGCAAAATTTATTTTAGTATATATTTTGATACTTAGCTCTACTCTTAAGAATCGTTATGTTGTAATGTAACATAAAAAATTCTTGACAATGAAAATAAAATTTACATAAAAAAAACTTTCCTTGAAGGAAAAAGTATAACTCAAAATATAATAACTAAATTATCAGCTTTCTCTTACAATGAAATTTAAAAAATTTTTAGAGACAATTCTCAGCGATAAAAAATTACCACACTAATAATTTTATTCAAAATTGGTTTTTAAGTAAAAAAAAATTTTCAAAACTCATACTTATTATTAAAGAAAATTACTTAATTATTCTTAAGCTCCCCCGAAATTTCAAAATTTTCAACATCCTCATTAACATAAGGTATTTCACAGGCAGGATTAAATTTTTTAAACTTTTCCCATACTTAAATACAAACAATGTAACATTTTAATACAGAATTCTAAAATTATTTTAGACATTTTTTAAAAATACTTCATTATCACAATCATTTTTCCCCTGTTAGCTCATAACTTGATTCCCCCTCTTTTAACTCATGCATAATTTGATCCCCCTCTTAACTCATGCATAATTTAATCCCCCTCTTAGCTCATGTATAACCTGATCTCCTCTTAGCTCATTGAGTTGATATATTAAGTCTCTGAATGTATTTCTTTCTTTAAAAACAGCAACATTCACTTTTGATCAAAAACAAGACTGGGTAACATCTTCCTGCTACATTACTTACAGATAAATGAATTATTATATGTAACGTCATATTAAATTTGCACAAAATCTACACAAATATAAAATAAAATTTGTTTTGAATTGAGATACCTCTATTATTTAAGTCTCCTTTTGCTAAACTTTAATCAACAATCACATTCAATAAAAAGGAAGACATTTTTCTCAAAAATATAGGAACTCCATCAATCAAATATTTCTTAAGTGTTTTTCTTACATGCCCCATATATTGAGTTATATATCCAAGAACTGTAATATTTTTAAAAACAATAATAAACCATAAAAATTTACTATTATTTCATATTTACCATTCAACAACCACATATACAATATAAAATGGTAAATATCTGTAGAAAATGTTTTAGAAAACACAGCAAGTTGGTAACATTTTAACTTTTGTAATTAGGAATATAAATGAAAATTTCTCACATTTTTATTCTTATAAATAAAATAATATCTATGATAAATTTCTGGGAAAAAAAATATTTTTTTCATTAAAAACAGAACCAAAAAAAAAACTAAAGAATCCCAGGAAAATATCAAACTGTGCATATTACAAATTTAATATGTCAGTTAAAAAAGTATTCTTCAAATATGGCAAAACAAAATATAATTCTATTACCTAATAAGCAAAACTCAAAAGTGTATCTGTGAAAGATAGAATTATCAAAAAATTAAAAATGATCAAAGTCAAAATCTAAAATAAGAAAGCAAACTCTTCACAATATTATTCTGCCACACAATATATCTTTTAAACACTATAACCTTTTTAAAACCAAACAATAGTGCTTTTAAAGTTTAAAAAATTATTTCATTGAGAAAGCACTTGTTCAAATTTTTAATGCACCATTGAATAGTACAGTTAATTTTGATTGAGATAACTTAAAATGAATTTCATATATTATTCATAATCATCTACACAGAGCATTACATTTCTATTTTGATTTGATTTCCAGATTATAGTTTTATTATAAATTTTAAGCAAATATAATTTTAACATGAATACTTTTTAAAATAATAATGTACAACACTATATTAAAATTCTCCTTTCAAAAGTACACATACTTTTGTAAGGATAATTTTAATAATCTGTATATATTTAACTAGTAAGGATAGCTATTTCAGCAGTAAAAGAAAATATAGCATTTACATTTTTCGAACATGTTATGCTAACATCAAAATGTTAAATTATTCATTTTCCAGGACCACATTACTAATTTCAAAGAACCTGCAAATAATTTTGTTGCTTTTTTTTTAACAATGCTTTAAATTTTTACAAGTGTTGTTCTAATGATGCTACATTTTGTCTGAGAAATCACATCTAAAAAATACAATTAATTGGAAAGATAATTTAACTGAGTTGAAAGAAGGCGTTTCTTCACTTACAATTTAATAATTTTGAAATAGTCTTTCGAAGTCCATCCAAAGGAAATTTGAAAAATTTTTTACATCAGAAACATACAGTAAAACTTATACTTTCAATATTCATATATATTTAAAGCATCCTAAAATAAACATTCCCTCAATAATACACATACACGTTTGATATTTGTATAAAAAGAAAGACATAACTGAACATTTAAATTATTTAATTCAACAAAAGTATTGCATTCCTGTACAGAAAATGTGTATAAACTAACAAATCCAAAAAACACATAAACTGACCTTTTTGTTCAAATTAATAACTCCCTTTCAATAAAAAAAATATAAATAAAATAGCCAATCACATTACATTCATAAAATGAAATCATTCTATATGAAATCAATTATATGCATTAGAGCCTTAGCATAGCTACCCCGTTAACACACAAATCAATATATTTTTTATATAAATGAATTATAAACTTTTAATTTTTAGTAAATAAATACAAGAAAAAAAATAATTACCAACTTTAAGACATTACTTTCAAGTATTCCATCACACAACACATCTCAAATATATGTGAAACTTTCTTAATACACAAGTATAACAGTTAAGCATGTATAACATTAAATATTAGCTCTGACTTGGAAAATAAATTTAAATACATTAATAAATCACTGTTGGCAGTGTAATTTTAGGAACAATTACATTTATCACAACAAAAAAAGTTTCGAATTACAATTTTTACCAGCACAAAAGAAATAGAATTATGGCACATCTTCCCCCCTGAGACATAAAATTAAATTCTTTAATAACATGCAAATATATTAACAATTCTAAACACAGAAGTTCTACAAGCAGATGATAGATGCACATAGCTGAAAGAAAAGTAAGCTGCAGTCTTCAGAATGTGTGAATTTTTATGTATATATTAAGTGCAGAATGCAAAAATGAGTACAGTATCTTCTTTCCATCTTCATATCTACAGTAAAAAAAGAATAGTACACTTTAATCAGATGTTTCCTTACATAAGACTTGCTGTCAAAAGTAGAATTATTAGTATACACAATATCTATTGTTACATGAAATGTTACAATGGCATACACAAGAGTGAGGTCTGCGGGTTCAATCCCTCCCCCCATAGACCAATGTTTTTTAATTTTTGTCATACAAAATCATCTGTGTTTTTGTCAATATGCTTTTTAGAATATAATCCCTCGTCATAAGAGAAGGATGTATGCTATTAAGTTGATGCGATATTTTAGCTTGGGAAATAAATCAGATACATTTTAGAAGATATTGGGCAGAGGGGCAAATGAGAAATCATTTTCCATATCCGACTGTAATTAATGTTTCCCACTTGCTGATATTGCCTGTGCAAATAGTTTGCCTTGGCGTGTTTGCTCATATTTTGTCAGACGATTTTAAGCATTTGAAAGAAAGACTTGCTTTAGAACACTAAATTGTGAAATCTCAAAAAAAAAAGTTATCACTAAGTACAAGGTGTCTGAAATGGAACAAATTATCATGCCACCAAATTAGAATCATCATATACTTCCAGTTCTGTTGTAAAAAGTAAGCTACAGAATGTCACCAAATCAAGTGTCACAGCTTTAAATACTGCTTTAAATACAGCTGTAAATTCATGACACTGAAAGTTTGATACCAATTGTCCAAAAACAAGTACTATGACATTCAAGATCAGAGCGCTGTGGAAAGCAACAGATGTTGGTTCCCTATGAGAGCTTGTGCAATGTCAATTAGTCGAATGCATCACAAGTTCAATTGCTGGGTGTCGCATGAGCCGAGAAGGACAGATAGGTTCAGGCCTGCATTAATCTGCTCAAATATCAACACAAGAACAACATTTTGGACCAAATCATCACTTGTGATGAAAGATGAATTTATTTTGACAACATAAGATGAAGAGGGGGTTGATCTGCACCTGATAAGACCCTTGGCAGCAACGCAAAGCACAATTTGATCATGCCTTGCACATGGGGGATTACTATGATATTCACAAAGAGTATCTGAAGAAAAGGTAAGACCATCAACAGTAAGCCATACAGAAAGATGCTAACTCGTGTTGATGCTGCTATCAAGGCAAAATCTCATGCTGAGTTCTGGCGGAAGAAGGTATTCTTCCATCAAGATGTACATTCACCAGTTAAGATTCTATACAAGCTCAAATGGGATCTTTTGCCGCACCCCCATATATAACCCAGACACCGCTCCTTCAGACATCTACCTTTGCAGTTACATCTTGCTGGTGTTATCTTCAATTCAGCACAGGAGTGTCTGAAATGAGGTTGATCTGTTTTTGAACTCAAAATCATCAAGTTTCTGAGCCAAAAGCTTTGAAGAATTATCAAAACTTAAGCAGAAAATCACAGATTTGGGTGGTAATTACTACCCGCACTAAAGGTACTCATTTCATGTTTCTTTCTAACTTCATTAAGAACTATTTTGGTGGAAAACTTTTGTTACAACCCAATAGTAGCAATCAAATCATACACGGTAAACATATTGTTCATGCTAATTGTAGATGGAAAAATTAAATGAAAAAAAAAGGACAATTTACTCATGTATTCCGAAGTGACCCCTTGTGGTATTGGCCCTTTAAGGAATTCTTCATTTACAATTTAAACAAGAAAATCTTGTAATTCCAGTACTTTGATTTAATTAAAAATATCTACAAAAACGTTCACATTTTATATTTCTCCTATTCAAGTTAGATTATAGAGTTACTACCTTTTTAACACTCATCCCAACTATGAATCGGTATTAGATTTTACCATAATTTGCCTTTTTAACATATAATCCTGAAATTAGCTTACTGAATTATCATCATTAAGAGCTTGAAGTAAATAATATTTCACAAATGATAATTTGATTTATAAAAAATAAAATAAAGAAAAATATCAATTGCCATAACTGAAAAAATTACATAATAGATATTCAGACACTAAGTTTAAATTCGTTTTAACAACTATAACTCTCAAATATTATTAAGTTAATAGAATAAAACAATTCTAAAAACGTTTTAAAAAGACAATTACCAAAACAAATTACAGCTTAAATTTTGTTTTGAAACCAAATTTTGAAAATGAAAGAACAGAGAGTGCTTGACACATTTAACTAACAGCATTAAAGTAATTCATCATAAATGAGTATGTTTTTATCATAATCTTAATGTTTTCTCAACATTAAAAAAAATAATTTCCATATATTTTTCATCACATAAAATAACAGGTAATTATCAAAATAATGGAAACACCTATGAATAAAAGTAACATTTTTGAATATGCTTTGTAAGCATTAAACTATAATAATACCTACCAACTTTTTTTATAAATAGAAATGTATATATTCTGATAGTATGTGGTAACTTTTTGAAGTTCTGAAAGTCTTGGATTTTCTTTAAAAGTGTAAAATGTCAAACTTCTCAGATTTTCAAAGAGGCCAAATTGTAGGAGTCCGTCTAGTTGGAGCAGATATGACAAAAACATTCCAACTTTGAGGCGTCGCTAGAGGTACGCTGTCTAATGCCATAAGAGGATGCTCACAGTGTGGCAAGACAATCTAAGCAGAGCAAATTAGAGAACAGGAAGAGAAGTTTAGTGAAAGAGACCAATAGGAATTGAAGCAGATTGTTATGTCTAAAAAGCAAACTGCAACTAAAGTGAACTCAATCAGCATCTGGAGTCTCCAGTGTCAGTGATTATAGTCACCATCATGAAAGGAATATTTATGGCACAGAAGCAATTTCTCAGACATTTATCACAGATGTTAAGGCCAAATGTTACCTACAGTGGATGCACACTCACAAAACCTGGTACATTGATAAGTGGAAAAAGTATGGTCTGACGAATAGTCTTTCTTCCATATAACATCTGCACAAGAATAAGATTGTGATTTTTCTCCTTCAAACGGTCAAGCATGGAGGTGGATCTGTCATGATATGGGCAGTCGTGCCATGGTTTTCTTCAGAGAATCAATCATAACCCTGAAAGATAGAATCACTGGGAAGTATAGAAAAATTTGAGCTGATCAGGTTCATCCTATGATGCAAACTGCAGTAGATGGAATTTTCTAGGATGATAAAAAATCAATCCATGTAGTGGCTTTGTCCAATCAAGAACATGAGGATGAAGTTAAACATCTACCTTTACCCGCACAGTTACCTGACCTCTATACAATTGAACCATTATGGTATATTTTAAAACGTTTAATGTGGAATCTATACCCTCTACTAACAATTCTCAAGAACTTTCAAAATATCTCCATGAAGAATGGTACAATATTCCTCTAAACATTATTCAGTGCTTGTATAATTAGATTCCATGGCAAATCCAGGCTGTATTAGAAGCCAAAAGCTGTTCAACACCATTAAAAAAAAGGATTCCTTATAAACCTACGGTATTTCTCTTATTTTGATAACTACCTGAATAACCATACAATGAACATACACAAATTACACAACGTTATTCATTCAAAATTATATGTTAATTCTAGCATTTTTAAAATACAAAATTTATCTTTTCAGCTAAAATAATTAAATGATATTATACAAATTTATAATACTTAAAAATAATAGATACATACTATTCCTCCATATGATGAATTTCAGAACTCTCTGACACTTTGAGAGATTCTCTAGAAGCTGTTTCCTAAAAATGTTGTAATATTTCAATTTTCAAAAAGGTTCAAGAGTGAAAATATTAACAGAAATGTGAAAACTTTACATAAAATAAGTCTCACACAAAATAAATAATGACAATTGTTACCCAAAATCAATATCAACATCTTAATACTGATTATCTTTTATTGGTAAACACAAATTAAACAAATATGAACAATAGTATTTGTTACATTTAATAAAACTATGTATAAAATTTTAGAGAAATGACAAGCTTTCATTTTCAACTAATACTTTAAAGTGAAATTTACAGCCAAAAAAAAAATTGCTGTAAAAGTACAAATAAAGACAAAGATTAGTTCATGAAAATAAGTGATAAACTTGAGATTGCCACATGTTACAATTATCCAAAAATAAAACCTTTTGAAAAAGTTCTTACCATAAATATAACAGTTTTATTGAATTGTATAAAATACCTTTTCATATTGTTACAGTTCTTGCACATTATATTTGTGCATAATTCATAAAATTCATTTAAAATTTCATAAAATACAGTCGAACCTCCATATAAAGAACCTCTATATGTTGCAAAATTTTCTACATAGCAAACTTTTTCCTGGAACCAAGAACATTTCACGATTCTCTTCATAAAATACCTTCCCTATAGCAAAGTGCATTTTCTAAATATCTCTTGCGATTCAATTTTTTTTCTCCCTAAAGTATTTTTGGACATTTTGAGCTGTTCTCTTTTAACACATTTTTTGGTAGTCATAAATCTGGAACTGCTTTTATTAGGCTACTAACTCGTCGTGAGCAGTAGAATTCTAAGCATTTCAACCTAGAGGCTCAACCTTTAATCCCTGTTATACAGTTCACCGGATACATCTTCGATATCCCCTTTCACTATCAGTGGTGTCTTTGAACTAATATCTGTTCATCTGTAATATTGATCAGTCATACTGGTAACTTCGTTTCTTGTTGCTTGAAAATGTCAAAACGTTAGTAGTTGAGTATCAAAGAAAAATTTTTAATTCTTCAGGAAGTGGATAAAGGCGCCAAGAAACTTTTCTTGCAGTTTTTCTTTTTCTTTCTTTCTTTTTATAGGTAAGATAAATGAAATAAATATATGTTAATTTACAAAAAAGTGTGAATAATTACTTTTTTAATATAGTGTTTATGAATTTAAAATTTGTTTTACGTGGTTTATAAAGAAAATTGAAAGATGAACTTCTATAGAATGAATTTTCCATACAACAAACTTTGAGGGGGGATTTAGCAACTTCATTATATAGAGGTCCAAATGTATAATTAAAAAATTTATGAATGACATAACATGAAATTTGTTTGCATTCACATTTAATACTAAATAAGACTGATGAAATTTTTACTCACATCTCCATTACTGTTTAGGAGAGTGGTCAAAAGAGAAGATGAAGAGCACCATGACTGATTCTTCATCACTAAAGTTTGAGGTGGACTAGCTGAAATTCCACTATTAGAGCTCCAAACCTATACAGAATATTAAAGTAGAATAAAATGTAAAGTAGAAAAAAATGCAAAAACTAATAAGAAACTCCAGATACATTTGAATTCAAGTTCATTTTTAGTTTCAAACAAAAACATGTTCTTTTGTTCTCACCGTTACAGTGGTACTAGGTTTTATGACAGCAGCACGGGGAAACTTATAAGTAACTTCAGCCCCTTCACCTTTTTGTACCAACTGCCAGCTTCCCAAAGAAATTTCCTGCAAAAAAAAAAATTCAAAATTCAATATCATGAAATTTGATGCACTTAATCAGAAAGCCATTTTGATTTTAATGAAAACACTTCAATATATTTCAAACTTTTTAATATTTTTCTACTTAACTTGTAAAGTAGATAAAATATTTTAGCTAACTTTCAAATTTCATAACATTTAGTCAAAATAATTAGGATACATTTATACTTATTTTATATAAAAAGATATATATTGCACTTCTATTACCCTTGAGACTGCTTATCATCGATACAATCTAAAATCAATTAATATTGTACACTGTAAAACAAAATTTATCCAGGATAAAAACACGGAATTTATGATTTACGATCTGAATTAGTATGCCATATATTTTGATATATTATGTGCATCGAAGTTTAACACACCTATAACTTCAAACTGTAGGTTTTTACTTTCAGGTATACTAATTATAATGTGCACCCTTTTTCTTATTAAAAAACCCAAATGTATATGTGGAATGCTCTTATCCATTAAAGTCTACATATAGTATGTGAATAGACAATAAAAATAAAGAATAAAAATAAATCTGACATAATTAACTTAATTTAAAAAATGTAGTATATCTAACACTCTAGAGGGAACAGAAAATTATTTATGGATCAGAATAACAGTGATGGTGAAAAGATGACACAAAATTCGGTGACATGACTGTAGATGAATATGCTCAATTTTTCATTAAGGTATATTTCTTTTAAATAAATATGCTTTAGATATACGTAGAAATCTAACATTTTTATGCCCCTCTTTTTATTTTTAAAACTATCATTTTTATAGCAAGCATATAGAACACACTGATAAATTTTAATCTCAAATTTTGTGTTAAAAAGTGTACACGATATGCCAGATTTGACAATAACATTTATTCTTCAAGGCCATTTAGGACATCAATCTGAGATAAAGACTATAATTTCAAGCCATTATCAAAACTACATATAACAATCTTAAAATTACTTGTTTTCCTTTGTTATGAATCTTGACATATTTTCCTTGCATATCATGCTCAGACACTTCCACATCACCAGAAGCCTTAGCAGAGATCTGAATACCAGAACTTGTCCTTTCAGAATCGGTTAAAATGCGTCTGCGTTTATGAGATCGCAGAGGAGTTAATCTGGACGGCTGAGGACTACTAGCCCTGGAACTTGAGGGGCTGATGTTCAGTCTAAAAGCATTGAAATGAATAAACATTTAATTCAAATTGATATTGATTTAAGAAATTTAAAATTAAATACAAGTTCAGAGTGTATATGTATGAAATAATCATGGGCAGAAAAATAAAAGAGGTTTCACCATGATCATATCATTTATTTGTCCATGCTCCTTGTACAAGTGCCAAAATACAAGAAGGAATTATTCAAACATCAAGTTATTATATAACAGGCAAAAACGCATCATAAAAAATACAATCACATGTTTAGGCGAAGGGAATAACTAGTTATTTAAAGAAATGACATCATTGTTTAGGGAGCATTAAATCCTGATTAGTAGGCATGCATGAAAACAATTAATGATCTGGTATTTCTTGGAATCGACAATAAATCTATCAAAAATTCAAGGTCTAGAGAATCGGTAATAAATATACCAACATAATGTTTTTAGTGCTTTAGAAAAAGACAAATTGAAACTCCTTTCAAAATAGGGTATTAGGATTTATGAATTAGATGTTATAAATAAAGGAGGTTCTAATAATGAGTAGATATCCATTTAAGTTAATATTCTAATTATGAGTAGATATCAATTAAATTTTGCCAAAACACCAAAAAGATCAACATAAATATTCAATTAAGTTTTCCTGAAAAGGTTTCATTGAATAAAGTTGTTATTGAACAAATAAAAATGTCAAATACAATAGATTCTTATACTTTATTTTAATCAAATTAAAATAATAAAGAAAATAAGTAAATGGGGGTTTTTTGGTATTCAAACATATTTTAAATATTAATAGCAAATTTTGAATAATTACAATCTTTTCAATAATCAATATTTTTATTCTAGTATTTTCAATTGTATGATTATATATATAGCTTCATAGTAAAGAATTAATTTCACATTTCCCATTTACAATAATGAAAAAAAGTTACTGTGTAAATGTAAATAACATATATAATAAATGTTTTTCTAATTTCACATGAGAATCTTCAACAACATAACACATAATCTAATATAAAAAATGTAAATAAAGCTTTGCCTTCCAATTTAAATTTGACAAAAACAAAACCTACACACATTCCAAATTTGTTAATAACTTATTTAAAAATAAATATATTCAATGAAAGTGATCTCAAAACTAATGATAAGTTTAACAATGCATTTCCCAAAAGCTTGTGGATACTACTTATAATTTAGATTTTTCTTCTCATAAACCCATAATAATTTATACATCAATCACAGCCTAATAGTTTGGTATATAACTGTATTGAATAAAATAATGACATCTTTTTCATGGGATAAAATATGATAAACAAATCTAAACATAAAAATCCATTTTATTGTATATTTAAGTTTTTCATATATCTTAACACATACAGGACTTAAAATTTCCCATATTATTTAAATATTGTTAGAACAATAAGAAAACAAAGGGTTAAATAACTCACCGAATTTCTTCGCCTTCAAGAAGTTTCCTATATGCTGCTATTTCCATATCCAAAGCAACTTTAATATCTAGCAGCTCGCGATACTCAGCTAATTGCTGCTCCATTTCATTTCTGAGGGTGCGTAGTTCTTCCTCCTTAGCACTCAATGCATCATTATGCCATTCTCTTTCTTGTTCCAACATCTTTTCCAAATCTTTGATACGATTCAATAATGAAATATTCTTTAAAAAAGGAAAACAAAATTATATGGAAATACTGGAAAACCCATGCAATTTTTCAATTTTATTTGATTACCCAACATAAAATAATATCTTTTTATAAATATCAAGTTTAGTGTTAAACGAAGAAAAAATACAAAAATATAAATGTAGAAAGATATAGAACTTCATAAAAAAATTGAAGATAAGATTGGAATCATAATCATTAAAAGCAGAAAAGTACATGGCTTCTGGGATAATCCAATATAATTTAATTTATTAGTAAGAGAAAGCTCTGTTTTCCCTATTAATATATTTTTGTTCCTAATTTTTAAATCACATACAAAATACCATCAATTAAGAATAGTAAGGATAGCTGAAACTGTATTCAAATTATAAATATTTATAACAATATTGCCTCCATGAATAATTTATTTTGACATATTAAGAAATACAAGACTGAGTAATAAACTTTGGTAAATGATTAATATTTTACAGTTCATAATAAAATAAAATTATAACTTTTAAAAGGAAAGCATCAAGAATCTAGATGTTTAAATAATATAAGTCTACACACACTTTGTGATGTTCTTCTCAATTAATAAGTGTATAACATTATAAATATTAATAATATGTGTTTACACTATTTTAAATTACATAAATATTAACTAAAGAAACTGATGCATGTGTAAGATCTCCAAGATCATTTTCAAAAAACAAGCCAAACAAAAATATCACCAAATAATGCAGTATTCGATCAACAATGTATTTTGATTGGTGCATGTTTGGATATATTCGTGTTTTCAAGGTTGATGTCATGTCACACATGCACTGAAACTTTAAATATGTAAGCAAAAAAAAACAGGAGCAACATGAAAATGATAGTGTTGAAGATAAATGTTGTCTTTTACAGATACTATTTAGAATGATATACTCAATATAACTTTCTTTAAATTAATTATATAATACACAAATTACATAAAACAAACCAAAACAAACTGAAAAAGTAGAGGAAAATGTATACAGAAACTTAAATAGTTATTAAATTATTTCAAACTCTTACTGTGGATTCCAAAGTATTATTCTTTGAACTGAGACTGTCAACTTTAGTTTTCAGAGTTCGGAGCTCATCTCTGTAAGAAGCAGAAAAGTCTGCATTTCGATCAAGTTTCTTTTGTAAATCAGCTATCTATAAAAAACAATGATTATCTTTAAAAAATTATGCAAATATTACCCTTCATTCACAGAAAGAGTTAAGACACAAAATGTCATATCTCGTGCACAATCTAATACAGTGGTGCGCAAACTTTTTCCAACTGCGACCCCTTTTGTAGAGAGAAAATTTTTGGCAACCCCTAGAGATAAATGTTCACAAATACGATGTAAATAGGCACATTTCTTTCGTTTTATCTAATAAAAAACATCATTTCTGACACATATTAGTATTATTTATAATTTAAAGAAAATATTTTTCGTATAACATAAAAATCAGTAAATTGCCTTTTAATGAGATATAAGCTGCAAGTTTCTGATTATCTCATCCATGTTCGGATGTATGTTGCTAACTGCAATTCGCATATCTTCAGGGTTCAAACGAGAGCGGTATTTAGTTTTTATTGAAACTAGTTTGATAAATCCAGTTTCACATAAATACATTGATGCAAATTGTATTAGTAATCTGATGGCATTCTTGCATAGAACAGGATATTGCTTTTCCACGGATAGCCAAAATTTTTCGCAAGGCTGAGTCTTAAATTGATTTCGAAGAGTATAATCACTAATCAAATCTATCAATTGCTCTTTCTCATTAATTTGAAGAGTTGAACTGTATATGTTGTAGGAAAATGGATCACGAATCCAACCAAGATCGTTTTTAGGAAAATCCTCGAAAGTTCTCGAAAATTTTTCTTTTAACTTTTCAATGTGATTGGAGGAAATGATGTTTTTAAATGTAAATATATCTATATTATTTCCCTTGATAAAATCGTTAAAGCAAGGGAACATGTCGGTGTTGTTTTTATTCAGTTCAGTTTGCCAGAGTCTAAGCTTATTTTTAAAAGCTTAAATTTTACTGGCTGAAGTTATAATAGTTGAATTCTCCCCCTGCAGACTCAAATTTAAGTCATTAAGTTTTTCGAAAATATCAACTAAATAGCTCAGCTTTCCCAGCCAAACTTCATTGATATAATAACTTGCCAATCTATGTTTCTTTTCGCTTAAAAACATGTACACTTCATTTCTCAAATCAAATATCCGTCGTAGAATTTTCCCCACGTGAGAGCCATCTGACTTCGGTGTGTAACAGTAATCTCTCATATGTTGAGCCCATCTCATTGCAAAGTATTGAAAAGAGACAGCTGTTAAGACTGTTGCATTTAATGTAGTTAATTGAACTAACAGCGTCTTGTAATATGTTGTGCAACTCTTCATCCATATATTTTGCAACAAAAGCTTGCCAATGAATCATACAGTGATTAAATACCATATGAGGCATCACTTTCTGGATTAAGCCTCTGAGCCCTTTGATCGAACCTGTTAATGCTGCAATGCCATCAGTACAAACCACAACACAGTTTGCCCAGGTAAGGAACTTTGCTTCAAAATATTAATTTATTACTTTGAATATTTTTTTCTCCAGTTGTTTTTCCTTCCAAACTTTTGCAACATAAAAATGTTTCTGTTATATCTTCATTAAAAATAAATCTAACGTAAATAATTAGTTGTGACATTTTAGTAAAATCGGCAGTCTCGCCCAGTTGTACAGCAAATACAGATGAATTTTGTATGCGTTTTATGACTTCTGACTCGATATTTCATGACATTTCTGTGATAATGGTATTGTTTTTAGTTCAATTCTATATTTATCGCCATGCATAATTGATGTCAATTTAGTTGCTGCAGGATGGATAAGGGATTCTCCAATTGTATGGGGTTTCATTGTTTTTCCTATTAGATAAGTAACTTCTAAAGAAGCTCGTAATGCTTTCTGAGGTATTGTTGTAAATTTCTTTAGATTTGCACTTTGAATTTTCACATTTTCAGCTCATCTTTGAAAAAAATCGGCATGTTTATTTTGAAGTTCTTTATGTTTAGTTTCCAGATGCCTTTTTAATTTAGCTGGTTTCATGCTCTCATTTGCTAATTTTTTGTTGCAAATTACATATTGGGCATTCTTCATCATGAACAACACAAAATGTAAAACCATACTTAATAAATTCCTCATTGTATGTTCTTATTTTTTTAGATGGGGCATTTTGTTCGGAATTTTGAGACTCCTCATCAGTATTTGTTCGTTTGTTAGCTGAAGATGTACTTGGTGTACGTATTACCCCTTTATCCATTATAAATATAGGGGTTAAATTTAACTAAAACAAATAATAAAAAATAATTTATCATTTTTTTTCGGGAAATTCAATAAAATTACAGAGATTTTTCTCTAATGACAGCACATACCTGATAACAAAGAGCAGCAAAGCCCGATAAAAATATAAAAAATCATAATTACACAACGTCACATGAGGTTAAACTCGAGGAGAAACAAACAAACAATCAGCGAAAATTTTTGGTCGTTTGTTGGCCTTGGCTTGGTACGCATGTCTACAAGATGACTCCCACAGCCTTTGATTACCACTCCATCTCATACGGTGTGCATGCTCAGTGCACACCATTTGACACAGTATGTATAACATCAATATGTCGGACAAATAGACGCTTTTCGGTAAAACTGGCGAATTACCGCGAAGAGGAGGGTGTCATCTACCGGAGTGAAAAACTTGCATCTTCACACTTTACATACATTACGCATTACGGTCAAAGAAACAGCAAACAGCAGGAAATTGCAATTAAACAGTAAATGATGGCGTTTCACTCTTTATATGTACACTGTATGGTATGCAGCATGCAGGCATAATGCATTTCATAAAAATTTGGCGATCCCACGGGGGTCGCGACCCCTAGTTTGTGCACCTCTGATCTAATGTATCATATAACTTTAGAGTAGATTAATAGTAATGACATATTAGAAAATATAAACTTCTTTAGAATGTTAACATTCGAAGGAGAAATATGATTTGATAATGCAACTGACACAAAATGAATCAGTAACAGTAAAAAATGAACTATAACTTCAAAATAAATAATTCTTAAGAGTTACCTTTGTTTCATATATAGTTTCAATTTCATCTTTGTTCATTCGCAATTGGGTTTCATATTGCTCTCTTAACTCACTTAATGTGTCAGCTAGCTTTTGTTCATAGTTCTCGGCTAATTGGCTGTTCAATTCAGAAATTTCTGTCTCTTTCAGGTGCCTTGTTTCTGTTATTTCCTACAAGAATTCAAGTAAAGTAATACAATTGTTCATAAAAAATATTTCAAGCACATATAGATAGAGAGTATAAGTAAACTTATAAATTCTTTACACAGAATAGTTATCTTGGCAACAAAATATAAACAAACACAAAACATACAGTTGTCAATTCAAATACACAAATAAAATATCTGAGTGTCAATTTATTTTGCTGGTGATCTATATTATTTGATGGAAAGAAGTAGATCAAGATCTTAAAAATGATATTATTCTTTAGAATAACAATTTTTCATTCATTATTTTCATCAACATTTTCACACAGTTGTACAGAAATGTTGCATATTTATCAGTAAAACATTTTTTCATCAACCTCAAGGGATATTAATACTTGATTAACCATCTAAGCGGATAGCACGGAAAATTCCGTCAGAGTAAAGATGCTTCGAAAATGCACTGCACGGATTTTTCTGCCTTCAAGTAACGTTTTCAAAAGCGGATTATCCGCACTTTTCTGAAATCCTTTCCCCCTTTTAAAGGTTAAACATCTTGAAAGGTCATAAAATTGTCCCCTTTCGACCTCCTAAGTTTTAAAAGGGGGAAAGAATTGAAGTCTGTTGCATTTTTGAAGAGAATAGCAAAATAAGAGTAAAACACTTTCGGGATAACTTTTCAGGAGGAAGGTATCCACTTAGAGGGTTAATACTTATATCCATAAGAAATAGGAAAAACTTTTTATAATAGCAGATTCTTCATGAAATATATATTATAACCCTCCACATTTTCATTAATATTGCAAGGATATGTTACAAAACCAGTAGGGGGGGGAACTACAATGCGTTTTAAGTAATACATCTCAAAAATTAGATACAGGACAATTTTCAAGAAGCAATGTTACCAAGTTTTTGAACCAAATTTGATAAATTTATATAAATTTTAAAATATTTGGGTGTGTTGTTCAATATTTTACAAGTTACATAACAGTTTTTATATAAAATTTTTAACTACATGCAATAAAGAAATCATGAAACTTGTGAAAATTTGACATAGAAAAATGCATAGTTCACGAAGACAGGTCCTTCAAAATGATCTTTTGTTTGAACTGAAAAATTAAGAAAATAACTAAACATCTTTTCTTTAAAAAAAAGACAGTAATTAGTAATTGTTTCATAATTCATGCATAGAAAAAACAAAATGGACATTTCTTTTATAAAACAGCTAAAACCAATTGGTCACAAACAGCTGAAGCCTATAAAACATACAAATAGCTGAAGCCAGTATCTTAAGATTGGAGATATCTCCTGTATTAATTGAACCAGTAATAAAAACTTTTCAATGCACACACAAAATCATAACTTTAGAATAAGTAAAAGAACATTTAACATTTAATTTTGAAAAAGTGTAGAATCCCATAAAAAAATGTCAAAAAAAAAAAAAAGAGTAAGAAAATTGATAGCTATAAAGATTGCTTAAATAATTACCTATATAGTGCAAAATATGCTCTAAAAAGATCTAATATGGTTTTTAATACAAAAAGTAACAAATTTTAATCATACTGTAGTTTTTTCATGTTCAAAAAACAATTATTATAAATGGCCAAAAAAGGACATTACATAAACATGTTTCGAAGCTTACATATACACAAACACACACACAAATTCTTTTAGATATTTCATGCCTTTAAATATGGTTTCCTCCACCTCCAATCAAGTAAAATTGAAAAAAATATTTTCAATGCAAGTAATTCAAAATACAGTTTCTTTAACTAAACTCTCAATAATTTCCTTTTGCAGATTTTCTATTTTTATTACTTAATTTGAACAGTGGGATCTTTTCATAGATGAAAAAATCAAGTAAATAAATTGTAATAAAGAAGAGAGTTACTTGGGAGTGTTTTAATATTACGGACACTGTAGTTTGACTGTCACTTGATTGTAGAATCAAGATAATTGTTTGAGTTGATTTAATTGTGCTTGAGTTGATTATATGGAGAAGAAATTAAGAAAAATAAACAAGTTATTACATCTAGAGTATATAATCTATAGTGATTTCCAAGTTCCTTATCAATGACTAAATAATAAAGCAAATTAATTCTAAATAAACCTAATTCTTCTAATCAGTATATTAAAATTATATAGCAATTATATTACAATATATACACACATCTAGTAGCTTGTATAAACTTAGCTTATTTTACTTGTGTTAGCCTTGTAAAAGTACAGGCTCCTAAAAGAACAGCCAAAGGAGAAAGGATTTATAGACAAAAAAATTAATAAACATTTTTACAGTTCTTGATGAATTTTTAGGAAATATCAAACATATTTAAAGTTCTGAAATAAAGATATAACTGAATAAATTTAAATAATCAAAACTTACCCTTTGATAAACATTTTCTTTAAATGCTAATTCTTCTTTTGCACTTTGCAGTCGGTTTTCTAAATCAACTCTAGCTAAAGTTTCATCGTCCAACTTTCTTTTCAAAGCTTGCAATTGCTTACCAAAATCATCATTTTCAGCTAATGCCTCCTAGGATTTAAAATAACAAATAAATAAGACTATCAACACACAATTTAATAATTCAAAAAGGTTTTCTAAAAGGTAACATACTCTAAGTTGATTTTCCAATCTTCTGTTTTCAGTAGTAAGATGTGAAATTCTCTTTTGAAGATCTTGATTTAATAAATCAGATGTTTTTGCTTGTTTTTCAGCATTACCTAACTCTTTTTCCTTCTTCAGCAATCTAGAGAAAGAGAAAATTAAAAAATTTAATTCCAAAAAATATTAATAGTAAAACAATCTTCATTATTTTCATAGAGGTTCTTCAGATTATTTCATATACTTCTGTAAAACAAAATATATGTTTTTTTATTATACTTCAATTAAAAAACGGTTAATTTCAAAAATTTTAAATTCAATCACGGAAAGTTGAAGATTTGAAAATAAAAAAAAGATATTCAAAGGTAAATAACCAATTTTACAATAATTAAAATAAATTCTTGTAAAACATATCAATAAGTTTCTAAAAAGAAATATTACATTCCTTTCTGTTCCCTTTTCCTTAATTAGTAATACAAGAGAAAGAGTATAAGATCATTGCACCTCATAAAAGAGTAGTCTCATTTGTACAAGGAAACATTAGTTTTCTCAGTAAATATCTTTTAATGCATGTAACTGATTTGCACTCAATATTAAAATACAAGTAACTTTCTACAAAAGAAATTCAATTTACAATTTGCTACAACTAATGTGAAATTTATGTATAATGTAATTTTTGAAATTGTAATTTATATTTTATTTATTTTTTCTTTTTTGGTTTAAATGTAGAATAAGTGGGCCCTTGATGAAGCCCATTTTTTGGCAACCATGAATGAACCAGAATGAGTCTCCAATTTACCAACATGTAGTGATAGGTATTCCAAGAGTAATGAAGAGCAGAACTCATTCTGCCATCTAGATAACCATTGCCAAATCCAAAGCGCTAATCCTATTCTACACTTCAGCCTATTTTTTTTCTACGGCAAAAAAAATGTCCTTGTCTGATTCAGGCATAACATATTTTACATTGGACTTCCAAGGTTTTTTGAAATAGAAAAAACATACTTCATCCCTTTAATTTTCATTACAAAATAATTTTAAAAACACAAATAGTTCTAAAAATATTATATGATAAACACATATTCCAAAATTTATTGTTTGTGTATGAACAAAAGATAATTTTAAAGTAAAAAAATTGTTTTTCAAACAGTCGTCAATAGCATGACCATCATTATCTCAGTTTTAAAAACATTTATAGTATCTATTAAAAGCATTAGAAATACATTGCATTTAATAGATTTATTGTAGCTATAATATACACTCAGAAATTTAATAAAAGACATGTATAAAAAGCATTCCAAACCTATGATAGAAAGTAAATATCAAGTAGTATGTTCCTAATTTTCTCCATTCATGATTTAGAATTTGCTGTTATTTAAACTACATCTTAAAAAAAATTTTAAAAAAATATTTTCAGGCAAAATATACATTTGAAAAATGTATCAAACACATATAATTTCCATGAGAAAAAAATTTCACAATTTATAAAAGTATAATTTTCAATGTTGTTTCCTATTGTGAGAAGAGTTAGGATTTAGTAAATTTCTCTCAGTCTAACTACTTATTACATATTAGTTTAAAATGAAATCAAACTTCATATACAAAATATAATCAGTTTACAATAAAAACATACTGCTGTGCATCATAAAGAATTTAGCAACCAGTTTGAAGTTAAGAAACCAAATGCAATTACATTTCATGCAAACATGGTAGATTAAATATTTCATTAAAACACTTTTACATTTTATGTTAACTACCTATCATAATATAATTAAATTTAATTACATACTGATGTAACTTAATCCAATTAATAAATATAAAAGCCTTTAGGTGAAATATTTTTGAATTGATGATTTTTCACGATTTTCAAAAACTATTTCTAAGATTTCAAAAAAATAGGAACGAAAATGTTTCAAAAGAACGTGACCACAATTCGTAATCCGTAAAATGCGGTCATGTATTTAGAACCAAATAAGGAAGAACAAATTTCACTTTCAAAAAAATTTTAACTTGTCGAATCAATTTAATATAAGTTAAAACTAAACTAAATAAAACTCATAATTTTACAAGATTACTAACTTAATACGTAAATCATCTGCTTCACTTTTCCATTTATCTGCTTCCAATTGCAGTTTCGCTTTCTCCTTAGCAGTGATATCCAATACTTTTCGCACCTCTGATAGTTCTTTTTCATAACAATTTTTAACATTAGTAACCTCTTTGGTAGTTGTTTCTTGAGTTGTACGTATTAGAGTGCTCAAACGGCTATTTTCTTGCTCTAAATTTCTCACAGTGTCGATATAAGTAGCAAGTCTATCATTTAAATTTTGCAAGTCTGCCTTTTCTTGAATTCTAGTTATACGAGTTGGACTCAAATTAGATCTGCGGCGATCCGAAGTACTCGTTGATACTTGAGGACTTGGACTCCGAGCTTCGTGAGAAATATTTAAAGTCCTGCGACTCATTTTGGTAGTCATTTTGACGTCCCGAAAACAAAAATTCTTCAATACACAAGCACGAACTTGACACAGAGCCGGCTGTTTCTATCCGCACAGCGCTATAAAATATTAGGAAATGAGAACAGACCGGATCGCTGTGAATGCCGGTATGCGCACGAAACCGGAAAGTAGGTTTTCGACCAATAGGGGAGCTCGAAATCAAAACAAAACCGCGGGTAATATTTCGAAGTTTCTTTTAACCCTGTTAACGCTTGCGAAATACTAATTCCAAAGGGGCAAATAGTGTTAAGGATAGTACTTTTGTTTTTTCAAAAAAATTATTTCATTTTAATTTAAACTTAATTTAAAATAGGATCTTCATTCACGTTGGAGAAAGCCACACCCATTTCCTCAACATAGAGATAGCCACACCTATTTCGTGATTTTAATTGTGCCGACAATTGCAGTAAATGCTGTTTTACTGCGCATGCTCTGAAAAGTAGTGTGAAAATTAGATTAAAAGCTTTGAATTAAACAGTTTGGAAGCGTTAATTTGCAATTTTTAATTACATTTTTATAATAGAAGAAGTTTTAAGAAAAATGTAAATGAATTTATAAATTGCATGCAAGCCACTTCGGACACTGCTGAGATGTCTACACGCCTGCGTACAAATTCAATTTTTACTTTCTCCATTCATCTGTGTGGGATACATTTTGACATATGACGTCATCGACAAATATAACTTCCTTTCTCCCTCTCCACGGCTTCAATCTTGATTCCTTTTTCATTTGACGGGGTGAGTGGGTGTACTCTTGGGAGAGCTGTCAACCTGTACTGAATTCCGTGCCAAAAATTTAAATGAGCGTGTCTGTGAATGAATGTTGTCTGTAATCATAATGATTACATTTACAAACAAGAAATTCTGGAAATTTAAAGACAAAAACATTAAAATCTTATTTTTGAAACTTAAAATGAAAACAAACTGCTAAGTAACTGAAAAATAAGTGTATTCTAAAAATTTATATCTTTCTTCAGAGTTTTTATTTTTCATTTTATTCTCAGAAATTCTTTCAATTAATTTTCATTTAAGTGTTTGAGTAACATCTAAACTTCTACGAAGCAATTCTGAAATATTTTTTTAAGAACATATACATTCGATTTTTTTAAAGAAAATTGTAAGCAAATAACTACAAATGTTATGCTAGTACAAAAAATTTAAAGAGCAACATTAAATAAATTACGAATAACTCCCATAAGTAACAGAATTTGAAGTTTCGAGTATTTTTCAGAATATTTCGAGAGAAATAACAATTTAAAATATCTCTGAAATGAATGTAGCTGATTAGATTACCCGTATATTAGAATCGAAATAACTTAGAAGTCAAGAATTTTAAAGATAAAAATAAATGTTCCGCTTTGATAATTTTTTTTAATCTTTGTTTGTCTTTAAAAGAAACTGATTGTATATCTGCTTCAACTTATCTCAAAAAGATTTTTGTTTTCGATTCTAAATTTAGATGTTTTGAAGAAATAGCATGCTTTCATACCTGTTATCCTGTTTTCAAACAAAGGTGGGGGCAAGGGCTATCACATAGGGAGTGTTGGAGGTTCGTACAACAACAATAAACCAACATATTTTTAATTTTTAGTATAAAGATTAAGCATCGACGTTTTCTCGTCTACGCATTTCTTAAAATACACCCCCATCCCCTCCTTTTTCATAAAAGTAGTCTGTACGTTACTGTGGGGGAAACAAAGTAGGATTCGAAGTCCTTGCGTAAATTAGTGAATGAGTGTTTATTAACATAGAACTATAAAGCAACATGAGGGTTATCATAATTCTGAACCTCGGCCAAGTGACGAGGACAACACCTGAAATAGCATCTCCCCTTCAAACTACCATACCACGCCGGCGAGAGAACTTTGAGCCTCTACAAAACTAATTTGCATCAATCAGCCTCTCAATAAGGCTGGTCTTCAGTGGCGCTAATGCTGAAACTCAGGACATGGTGAGGTGTGGATCTTTGGTGAGTGTGATAGCGGTTCAGGTATTCCTTTCACCATCCGACCCCAATCCGTAACTCTCTACATAGTCCCTCTCCAATTTATTGCTATCTATAATGAGGTATTGACATGTGACGTAGCCTAATGATGAGGATTGCATTTAATGTGGCATGTTTAAAAAAATTATTACAAATTAAAATAAAAAACCCTTATGTTAAAAAATAAAAAGTGTTCACATTATTTATATTCAATTTTCAAGTAATGGTTCTACTTTGTTTTATATATTAATGATTACTCAATTAGTATTATTATTATGGAATAGACATACACACAAAACAGTAAATAGCTCGTGGTGCAATCGAAAACAGCAGATTTTTAAAAAAAGTACAAATAATCATTCTAACATTTTCTTTGAGAATATCGATAAGGTTAAGGGTAAGGAATCTAACGATGCCTGAAAAATGATTTTATTGAAACAATTGAATAATTCCCATAAAAAAACGTTTTTTAAATTCTTTTTTATATCTGCGTTTTATTTATTTATTTTTTTTAGTTCATTTGATTTCCAATGTGCAGTTTACCTTCTTTTTAGAATTCAGAGAAAATCAATATAATAAATTTTGTAGTATTTAAATTGAAGTGTGAAGGAAACTTCTTCGCGCGCGCTACAGATTTCGAGAAGTGTGAAAAAATGGCTTTTTTACTTTTCGCTGTAATTGTGTAGAAGAATTTTTAACCGCACTATTATTAAATGACTTAGAAATAAATGCATGATAAATATCATTGTTAAAAATTTCTGTTTCTTTGAATAAATTGATCTGGGGATCATTATTCCTCATCAATGTTTTCTTAGAAGAGATTAATCCGCATCGGGTAATCGTTGAAAGAAGCTAAAAGTGTTTATGTATAAAGAAATATATTGAAGGTATCATTAATTATATTTCATTTTCATATTTTACCAACAAAACCAAGTGATAAAGAGGAGAAATCGGTGAAATAAATTTAAATCCCTATGGGTGAGGTCGATAGCTCTGATTTTAACCACAAATGGTGTGGTTATTCTAGAAATGTCTATAACGGATTATGAGCAGACTTTGAGTTATGTATAACTTGACTGCTCAAGCAAAAGGCGTGGACTGTATACTTTAAAAATGTTTGTTTATTGAGGACGGTAGGTACGTCCTCTCCGAGGATGCATTACAAGCATACTGACGAAATGTAAACAAGGAGGACTACTAGCGCCCTCTGCACATGCGGGTCGTAACAGAGTCCCCGCCATTGAAATGAAATTTCAATACAAATACATAATGCAATTGACGATACTTACATACAAAATACACAATATTTGCAAAGCAAAAAGGCATGCACAATATTTACAGTACTTAAATGAAAAATACACAATATTTACAGTACTTAAATGAAAAATACACAATATTTACAGTACTTAAATGAAAAATACACAATATTTACAGTACTTAAATGAAAAATACACAATACATTTTATGATACTTAAATACGATTGAAGTTAATTTATACACATACAATAATTACTAATAACAAAATTCATACAGGTAATATACAAAGATTTCTGATTGTCCTTTTTAATATATTTCCGTTTGGCATACGCAGGTTCACAACTCGCACTTTACCATCGGTGCCAGGAAAAATTTCAGTTATTCTTCCGGTACTCCATTTCGTACTAGGAAGATTTTCATCTTTGATTAAAACTAAGGTTCCTACAGAAACATTATTTTTGTTAAATTTCCACTTGTGACGTTCTTGTAAATTATTCAAATAATCGCGTTTCCAAAGCTTATATATATGTTGGGTAATTTTCTTTACTCTTTCCCATCTCGACAACTGATTCTCGTTTATATTAGTTATTTGCGGTTCAACTATGGATGTTAGGGGTCTACCTACTAAGAAGTGTCCAGGGGTCAGTGTTTCGAAATCATCGAAATTTGACGTCAAAGGAGTGAGTGGTCGGGAATTTAGCACAGCCTCAATTTCACAAAGTATTGTGATGAACTCTTCGAGAGAGTTAAATGTGCGTTCCCCACGACTCTTTAGTTTTAAGTGGAATTTAAATGCCTTTACTCCTGCTTCCCATAGCCCTCCATGGTTTGGGGACCTGGGTGGGATAAAATTCCACTCTATCGATTCATTTGTCAAAAATTCTGCTAATGTGTGATCAGGTAATTTAATCATTTTGAACAATTTTTAATTTCGGCATTTGCGCCAACAAATGTTTTAGCGTTGTCGGTGGTGATTTTTGCACACTTTCCTCTCCTACCAAAAAAACGTTTTAAACTTGCAATGAATGCTTGGGATGTGAGATCTGTCACAAAATCTAAATGAATTGCTTTTGTACATAAACATACATAGACTACTACATAAATTTTATTTAATGCCCCTTTTCTTTGATTTTTTAAACTTAATGAAGAATGGGCCTGCAAAATCAACGCCCGTTACATTAAAGGGATAATTCGGTGTTACACGATCTCTCGGTAGGTTAGCCATAATTTGATTCATAGTGATGGGCTTGTTCTTAAAGCAATTCACACATTCATGAATAATTCTACGACAGTTGTTTCTGCCATTGAGTGGCCAGAATTTTTGACGAACAAGATATAAAAGTGAGTGGGGTCCTGCATGCAAATATTTTTTTATGATAATGGCTCAATATAATATCAGTTAAAACGTTTCTACTAGGTAAAATCATGGGAAATTTAGCCTTCTCATTTAAATTTGAATTGGCAAGTCTGCCTCCTACTCTAATGATGTTGCTCTCATCAAGAAAAACATTAAGTGGAGTCAATTTGCTTTTCATAGGAATAGGCTCACCTGCCAACAATTTGCGCATTTCTTCATAGAATTCCCTTTCATGCAATGAGTGGATCAGCCAGTTCTCAGCATGACTTACCTCCTGTGAAGTAAGGGGGTCCCTTTATCTTTGTAATTCTGGTTCTGCAGTTGTGTATGAATCTGTAAAGAAAACTTACAACACGAATTAATTTTACATAGTTGTTTGAAATATCAATAATGTTTTCAAGGAAATTGTTTTTAGTCACTGTCAATGTCAAGGAAATGTCCTCTTTTGGATTTGAGTTCTTTCTCATTTCCGTTAAATACACTCTTTCTGGGATCGCTTCATCTAGTCCTTTGGTCTGGAAGTCAATTTGACGTAGAAACGAGGATCCATTCCACCACTTGGAGTTGGTTGTAAGAGCGTCTACGCTGATTCCTCTCGTAAGTAGATCTGCTGGGTTGTCCTTGCCGGAACAGTGGAACTACGAGTTAGGATCGGTGAGGGATTGGATTTCGCGAACCCTGTTCGCAACAAAGGGTTTCCATCTATGGCTTGGACCTTTGATCCAATGTAAGGTGACCTGAGAGTCCGTCCAGAAAAGGGCTCTGTTTGAACACTTCTGATCTAGGATTTTCTTGACTTCCTTTGCTAAGCGTGCAGCAAGCAGAGCGCCCATCAGTTCCAATCTAGGGAGGGATAATCTTTTCAGAGGTGCAACACGGCTCTTGGATGTTACAAGATCAACGCTGACTCTGTCCTTGTGCTTGACTCTCAAGAAGGCGGCTGCTCCATATGCTTTTTGACTGGCATCAGAAAAGGTATGGATTTGGACTTCACTTGAATCTCCACTGGAATCGAGGATCTTTCGTGGAATCTTCAACTCTGATAAAAATGGAAGTTCTAACCACCATTGTGACCATACTGCATGAATATCTGGCGGTAGCTCGTCATCCCAGGATAACTTCCGTAGCCAAAGTTCTTGTAATAGGCATTTGAGCCTAATCGTGTAGGGTGACAAGAACCCAACTGGATCGTATATTTTCCCAGCTGATTGAAGCACAATTCTTTTTGTGATGGGTTTTGACGTGTCCAATTGCAGAAGTCCTTTAACATCAATTGTAAAATAGTCGTGGACAACATCCCATGGTATCCCTAAAACCTTTGACGAAGGGATTTTGGAACTGTCGTCCGGGTGACGAGGATGTGTCTCAAGGCCTTCCCTTTCCCAAGTTCTCATCAATGTTTGATCATTTGAATTCCATTTGCGTAATTTCATGCTGGCATTCTTCATGATTGTTTCAGCATCCTTTGATACTTTTAAGGCTTGGGAGATGTCATCAGCACCACTGATTACGTCATCAACATAGAGACAAGTGTCAAGCATTTCAGTTGCTGCTGGATATTGCTCACGGTAATTCTCGATGTGATGCTTAATTGTTGCGGAGAGCAAGAAGGGGCTTACGTTGACTCCAAACATCACACGCTTAAATCTATACACTTGAAACTTGTAGGGATCTGTTTGATTTGATCTAATGTCTGGAAACAAAAATCTAACTGCATCTCTGTCCTCGTCACGTAATGAGATTTGCAAGAATGCACGTTCTATATCTGCGGTGATAGCAATCGTGTTCAAGCGAAAAGAAATTATCAGGTGGAATATGTTTGGGTTTAAATTCTCACCTGACCATATACAGTCATTAAGAGATGGTTGTCCATCTTCATGGGAACTTGCATCGAAAACAATGCGCATTTTTGTAGTTAGGCTTTCTTGGCGAAAGACCGCTTGGTGCGGTAAATAGAATACTGCTCTATCAGTTGGTTTTTCAGTTTCTAGAACCCTTTCAATTATTCCTTGAGATTCATATTCTTTCAAAATTTCGGAATATTGTATGTACAGAGTTGGATCACGAATGAATCTTCTTGTTAAGGATTTTACACGTTTTTCTGCTACGGAAAAATTGTCATTTAACTCTTGTGTATGGCCCTTCCAAGGAAACCCAACTTCATAACGACCACTATTGAAACGTACTGAAGATTTAAAATGTTGCATGGCTTGGTCGTCTGGGTCACAACTAGACTCTGCTTTAATTCCTATTGCTTCTAAATCCCAAAATTTTGTTAAATTTCTATCAACCTGATCTTGGATGAAATTGCAAAAATAATAGTTCGATGGTTCGTTTTGAATGGAACCTGTTACAATGTAACCAAATACGGAGTCCTGCAATATTATTGAATTGTCATGTAATTTTATTTGTTTACTTTTTAATAATTCATAAAATATTTCACCTCCCAGGAGAATATCAATTCGTTTGGGAATATTAAATTCCGCATCTGCATATCTTATATTTTGAGGCAATTTTATTTTTGTTAAATCAATGGCTGTGTAGGAACGCAACCAGTAATTTTAGGGACTATGAGAAAGTTAAGTTTTCTTTTAAATGAACTTCCGTTCGAAATTTCAGCGGAAACTCCTTTCCTCACTGAAATGCAAGCTCCATTCAAGCCTACAATAGTTGAATTCATAGAGTATTTTTTCCAACCCGAGGAAATTTGACGCTTCAAGCTACAAAGGCATTTCTGGCTCCCTGAATCGAGGATCGCGTTCATTATAAGCCAACCCCCTGTCGCACTCTGAACTTTGACCTTCGCGGTCGAAAGCAATATAGATTTCTCCCCACTCTCATTGTAAAGACACGTCGCGGCTGGACTCGGGTCATAAATGACCCTGATGAACTCTGTAGAGAGGGGATATTTCTGTTTATCGCTCGGGGGACACTTGTTTTGCAAAGAAGAGAGTTGTGGTTCGCATTACAAACCCTACATTTCCTGTTCAGTTTCAAACAGTTCTTAATAAGGTGATGGCCTAGACAATTAAAGCATAGGTTTAAGGATCTCACTTTGTTGCTTCTTTCTTCAACAGACATCTCGTGAAACATTTTACACTTAAAAATTGGGTGTGTCTCTGAAGGACATAACGGACAGGTTTTTCCATTGCTTTTCACGACAAATGATCTGAATTTTGGAGAATATTCGTTCTTGTTTTTCAACGAAGAATTTCTTTGTACGTTTTCTAAGGCTTGGCTCCTTTTTATTAAAAAGTCTAAAAAATTATTCCACTTAGGCAAATCATTAGAATGTAATTCCATTTCATATTGTTTACGCGATTCATCATCTAGACGTTGAGTTATAACAAAAATTAACATTGATTCACACAAAGCGTTAGGTTCTAATTCTAGTTGTTTTAAGGCTCTAAGATGACTCTGAATTGAATCTATTAAACTTCTGAGATGAAAAGCAGATTCAAATTTTATTTTGTTAGGATTTTAAAAGTTCAGCAATATGACTATTTACAATTAATCTTTTATTTTCGTATCTACCTTCTAAAGCTTCAAATAAAGATGAGTAAGAATCGTTTACTGTTTGCAATTGTTTTGCATGGCCTTTCAGGGCAGATTGCAAATAATATAGTTTTTGCGAGTCTGATAAACAAGCGTTATCATGAATTAATGATACAAATTGGGATTTAAATTGCAACCAATCAATATATTGTCCCGAAAATTCCGGTAAATTAATGGATGGCAGTTTCACATTGTAATTAGCAAAATCATTTTTCACAGATAATTCAGAGGTATTCACATTAGAAGATTCAAGTAAGGTATTGAGACTCACCTCTAAATTATCTGCGTCCACTTCCATCGTGTCCAAACTGGCCTCGAAATCCATGAGCTCCTCATCCGAAAGAACCCCGTAGCTTTCGGTCCGAAGTTTGTCTATTTTTGCTTTCACTTCAGAAAGCGATGCGAGTTTAGCTCTCTTTTTCAACTTGATTCAATGGTGACTCCACATTTTCCAAGGAGTTTCTAATGCGTGTGATCTGACCGAGCAGATGTGCTTTCCTTCTGTTAAACACGGTGAGTTCTGATAGTTCCTTTGGAGCCATTTTGATTTTTGGCTCCGGCTCGACGGACCACAAAACTGGGTGAGGTCAATAGCTCTGATTTTAACCACAAATGGTGTGGTTATTCTAGAAATGTCTATAACGGATTATGAGCAGACTTTGAGTTATGTATAACTTGACTGCTCAAGCAAAAGGCGTGGACTGTATACTTTAAAAATGTTTGTTTATTGAGGACGGTAGGTACGTCCGCTCCGAGGATGCATTACAAGCATACTGACGAAATGTAAACAAGGAGGACTACTAGCGCCCTCTGCACATGCGGGTCGTAACACCCTAAAATAAAGAACTAAAATAAGGTTTTAAAAAATTTAAACGTTTAGAATACCAATACAAAACCTTTTACAAACTATTTGCATAAATTATTCGTAATGCAATGAAATGAAAATAAAATTACAGTATACTGATCAATGAAATAAAAATATTTCATGAATGTAATTAAAACGTGAAGTATATTAGTACAAAATATATATGTTGCAATTTATGATATATATATATATATATATATATATATATATATATATATATATATATATATATAATATATATATATATATATATATATATATATATATATATATATATATATATATATAATATATATATAAATGTATATATATATATATATATAATATATATATATATATATATATATATATATATATATATATATATATATATATATATATATATTTCCACTACATTCCAAGAAACTATGAAGTTTTTATTTTGCAAACAGAGCAATCTCTGGCACCTGTTTTTTGACCCGTCCACAGACTCTTTTATACAGAGTGCTTTTTCCAGGTATAGAAGTTTAAGTTGGCATTACTTTCCAAGATGGCGACCGATTTAACAGCTGTCAAGTGATTTATTCTCAGTTTGGTTTGGCAATTCATCATGAATAGACTCACGCCTGAACAACGCTTTCAAATTGTGCAATTTTATTTCGAAAATAATGGTCGATTTTCATAAACGAATTTTGTTTAGCGATGAAGCGCACTTCTGGTTGAATGGCTACGTCAACAAACAAAACTGCCGCATTTGGAGTGAAGCTAATCCACAAGTGTATGTCGAAACACCGTTACATCCAGAAAAACAGACTGTTTGGTGGGCTTTATGGGCTGGTGGAATCCTTCTTCAAAACGATGAAGGCCACAACGTTACAGTCAATGGTGATCGGTATAGAGCCATGATTACTAACTTTTTCATTCCTGAATTGAACAATCATGATGTCCAGGAGCTGTGGTTCCAACAAGACGGCGCGACATGTCACACAGCTCGTGCCACAATCGATTTATTGAAAGACACGTTTGGTGACCGCCTAATTTCACGTTTTGGACCTGTGAATTGGCCTCCAAGATCTTGTGATTTAACACCGCTAGACTTTTCTGTGGGGCTATGTAAAGTCATTGGTCTATGCGGATAAGCCACAAACGCTTGACCATTTGGAAGACAACATTCGCCGTGTTATTGCCGATATACGGCCACAAATGTTGGAAAAAGTCATCGAAAATTGGACGTCCAGATTGGACTACATCCGAGCCAGCCGTGGCAGTCCTATGCCAGAAATCATATTTAAAATGTAATGCCACAAGATTATCCTTCGAATAAAAAAAATTCATGTCAATCGAATAAATACATCGTTGTTTTATTGCAATTTAAAGTTCTATACCTCTCAAAAACACACCCTTTATCTTTCCGACGGCTTTTTCTTCTCCGATTTATTCTACCTCATTTTACAATGCTCACAGGGAATAAATGTTTGGAATTCCTCTCAACTGGAGAAATGGTGAACAGTATTGACTTATGATTATTTTAAAAAGAGTACTTTTTCGAACTTAATAATTAGTTTTCGTTTATTTTAAACATGTCTGATTTTCTACAAATTTTGGCAATAAGAGTTATTCAGTCTAATAAATCAGGATGTGACGGGCTCATGGTGTTTTCTACTAAAATCTCCTCTTGAGTTCTTTGGGGCCGAAAAAGGCAAATTCTTTCCAACCAAATCCAGAAGCGAAACGTGAACATGCAAATTAGAAACCTTTTAAATAGCAGAAGTTTAACGTAAGCGTATGACCTATTGGGGAGTGATTATGTTGTCTGGTTTAAGCGCGTGAACTGAAGGAAGTGAAGAAAGCCGTCGTTGAGTGTGAAGCTATCCGTGACAGAACGATCAAGTCAAGGTGGATCCAATTCCACGCGAGTTAATCCAAAGATATTGAGTATCCGAGAGGATTGCGATTAAAAAAGAAATTAAGGTAGGATAATTCTAGCATCCATTAATAACTGTTATATAAATACAGAATAGGAATAGAAGGGAAAGTGAAATATATAATGGTTAAGATCGCGCTCATTTGGTAATACGTATTGTGTGTTTTCTCACCTCAGATCCGCTAAGTTATAATATAAATATTATCATTGTTAGTGTTTAAGTTAAGATCTTAATAAAGACATTTTAAGATCATGACAACGCCTGGTTCTTCATTCAATCCCACACCTCTAGATCACGAAGTTAACTTAGGAGTGAGGTACCACCCACGGGGAATACTTCACAAGGAGTTTTCTAAATTGTTATGAATAGAGATATATTATAAAAATTTAAGAAAGATAAGTTCTCGCGAATCATTTATTTATAAAAATAAAAGTCAAATGCAGATTATGGAAAAAATATAATAATAGTAAACTTATACACACACACTCATAAAAAATAAAAATCGAATCTTTATTTTATAAACCGAACATTATTACTACAAGAAAAGAATTCTTTTTTTATATTATATACTGGAAATGATTATCTAGGCTTAAGTATTTTAATCACTAAGAAATGCTCAGAAGAACAAATATTGCAATTAAAATGCTTGTGGAAACGACCAAACGAAAATTTTAAGAAAAATCGAAATTATTATTTACCAAGTGATGAAAAAGATTAATCGATAAATCGATACGAAATGAATAAACAAAATGAAAATCAATTATTTTATCTAATAAAGAACGGCAGTTAACTAAAAAGAATTCTAGCAATGAAACTGACGCCAATCGAAGAGTTAAATATATCATTAACGTAAATCATACGTAAATTATTATAACAGTGAATAGCAGATTTTCTATGAATAAACACATCCTATTTCATAAGTGCTCTCAACTTTGAACATCGGATCTCGAAGTTAAATAAAGCCTGGAAAAAGAATACCTCTGTGCAAAGAACTGAGTGTGTGGTACTACACACTGGGGGACAGTAATAAATTAGCAAACCTACATCACAAGTTTTATTTTCGTTACTTCACTTCCGTCCTCATCTTTTTTATATTTTTACTTTATTTACTTATTTTTTCCCTTGGTTTTATTCTTGTTCTTACGTACGGTTGCTAGGCGTGTTCCAACTATGTCAGGTGATAAAGAATTATTTTGGGTTTTATTCTCTACCCTTTACCGCGATTTTTAAGATAGTAATGAAAGCCGAGGTAGAAGATAAAAACAGTTTTGCGAAAAAAAAAAAGTGAGCATAAACCGGATACTTTCCTAACATAAGCAGCTGCTTTTTTCTTTGTGGTATGTTTGACAATTGCCGGATAGGAACATCTGATTTCATAGTCTAGTGACCACATTTGTAAACAAATATATTTCTCATGTTGCAGTGGGATCCCTCAAACACGATTTTCGAAAATCATCAACATTTTAGTAGCATACTAGCTGGTATACCCGTTCTTCGCACGGGTGAACTGAAAAATTAAACAACACAGATTGAAGGATAAAGAAGTTTTTAATCAGTTAATTTTACGTGAATTGCAAATTAAACAAAAAAAAAAGCTTTTTGCATATCTCAGCTAAACAAAAAAGAAAAAAAAAACGCATTTGTTAAATTTTAAGTATGTAGATCTAATAGCTGATAAAAAGGATTTTTTTTTATTTATAACTCTCCGTAACACTCTTGAGGGTCGATTTTTGAAAATACCTCTCTAAGCTGATCTCTGCTCAGCAAAAGTAACACATTGTTAAAAGTTTTGTGTAATGAACGCTTAAAGTAGTGTAAATAATTTATATCTGAAAGTGTAATACATTAATATTACTTTCTGTTGTATTTATTTTATGTTAAAATTGTAATATTCGCAAGCAACGCCGTTTCTTATAATATAATGGCGATTCAATGAAAAACATAGTGAAATGTTAACGATAGAGTCAAATTTTCAAGTGTCTAGCTACTTTCATAGCTCGAACTTTATTAGAGTTTTGTAAGACCCGCCGTGTAGGGGAGCGATGCACGTTATTACTTTATCCACCGCATTATGAATTACTGCAGTTTTTTTCATGCAATATTTTTTTTGCATCACTACAATGAAAATTAAGGGATATACATAAACAAAATACTCCACTTTAGGAAATTTAATCCGTTAGAGTTAATAAATTAATTATAGATATTCCACTGTAAAATTAATTATATACACCGTTCACTTAAAATAAATAGTCAAATCGTTTTCTAAGATCTTTAGTAATATACAAAAACATAAGACACTTAAATTTTGACATAAACCATTTTTTCGGGACAAAAATAATAATCTTTGCAATCCGCTGAAAACGCAATATCTGCTACAAAACTATTCGCCTTCCCCGCTAAAATACTCATCATAGAACCCATGCTGCCATATATCTTGGAAGAGTGGATTTCAAAGAATATTCCTGCTAAGTATTGGTAGAATATTCCTTCTAAGTTGGTATGGTGTGGTAGTTAGGAGAAGGGGGTGCCAGCTCAGGTGTCGCCCACGTCTCTCTCGACCATGGTTCAAAATTACGTGGTCCGTTGCCAAAAGCCTTCGTGTAGCTGAACAGTGCGACGTTAATATTCACTCACTCCAAAAAATACAGTACAGTAGTTATAAATATCTTTATACTTAAAAATGCAATATGCGCCTATTCAATTAAAATTATAGCATTATAATTAACTACTAACCACAAATAAATTTTGAAAAATTGTCCAAATGATGTAGTGTGAAAGACAAAGTTTATTTACTTTAAGTACCAGAACCGATAAAAGCATTTATTTTGAAAAAAGATCAATTTCTTACTACCAAATGTGCATAAACAAAAACATTAAAATAAAGAGAGATTTATAACAACCTCTCCCATCAAAACTTAGTTTTATTCTGAAATAAAAAAAAATTAGGGATTATGCTGATCACAGGAATTAATTAGAAGCGAGCGCTTTGCGTAACCAAAACAAAAAGGGTTTCTTCACAAACAAAAGATAGATATATGCTGCCGTAGGTTGTTTTGCAGCGCATGCCAGAATTGCTTACAGATGGCAGAATTTTTTCCTACTTACTTGACAAATATCGTTATATTTTGGACACTTCACACAATATCTTTATAAATTATAGCCTATGCTATAAATTATAGCCTATGTGTTATTTTGATGTATAAGCTATATTACTGTAAAGTTTCATTAAAATCCATTCAGTTGTTTTTGCGTGAAAGACGGCCAAACATCCTCACAAACTTTCGCATTTATAATATATATCTAGAAGATTATGTTCAGGATAATGTAAAACAGAATGAAATATCCTGAAACAAGATAATGAAAATCTGTATCTCGTTTTAAAAAATATCCTGAGTCTTTTCAAGAAGTTTCCTCGCTGCTTCAAAAATATATTCGAGAACAAATACATTTTTTTCCCTTAGAAAATGTGGTTATAAAGTACAAATTAAATTATATTAATTTTTTACTTTTATTTTTATAGCGTACTAGTTGATATGCCCGTTCTTCGCAAGGGTGAATTGAAAAACTAAACAATACAGATTGAAGGATAAAGAAATTTTTAATGAATTAATTTTATGTGAATTGCAAATTAAACAAAAAAAACTTTTTAGCATATCTCAGCTGAACAAAAAATATATTTGTTAAATTTTAAGTCTGTAGGTCTAATAGCTGATAAAAAGGATTTTTTTATTTATAATGCCCCCGCAACTCCCTTGTGGGTCGATTTTCCAAAAACCTTCCTAGGCTTATCTCTGTTCAGCAGAAGTAACATGTTACAAATTTTGGTGTAATGAATGCTTAAAACAGTGTAAATATTATGGTTTTATACCTGGATGTGTAATACGTTAATATTACTTTCTGTTGTATTTATTTTATGTTAAAATTGTAATATTCGCAAGCAACGCCGTTCCTTACATTATAATGGCGATTGAATGGAAACATAGCAAAATGTTCGCGATAGAGCCAAGTTGGCATCCTTTTTGGTGACCCTGTTGGCAACTTGATGGTTGAATGAATGGTGCAGAAGTTGATATGCTATAGCTCCACCTGGTGGGGAACTGCAACAAAGAGGATAGCACAAAAACCTTCTCCACAAAAAAATACATATTCATGCCATTTTTCATAGTGATCGATGGAACAATGTTGGAGTGAAGCGAGGTCATTTTTACAAACATCCATTTTTATATACACATAGATTATTATATTATATATCGTTCAATAACACATTTTGTTTCAATCAATAGGTGCTACTAAAGTTATGTAGCCAAGGAATTTTTAAGGCATGGGCCCCCTGCCTGGGCCTCGTCTCATTCTTGATTCTGATCCGTTCTCGTTCATTACCCGAATAATTTTAATCGTCAAGTATTATTCTGTACATATTCTCCAAAAAACTGGGAATTTCGAACTATATGCTGGTTGGTAACAGTGGCATGATTGCTTTATTATGTCACGTCCGTCATTTGTGTTTAGGCCTGCGTATACCACCATGCACCATTATTTAGGCAAAAGACGGCAGTTGGTCGAATAGGTGTGTACTTAAGTTCGTGAGATTGTGAGCCTCGCATTTATTTGTCACGAGTAATTTGTACGAGTATTTGACAACGTATGCTATGCACTGTCTCCTTAAAAAGGTCGCTGATGGAGCCTACCTTTGATTGAGGGCCAGAGCCTATAGAAATTTTGTAATGTATTTTTGTTACTTCTCTGTTGGGTAGTGCCGGTTTCTCCACTGGGCGCTTCGGGCAGGCACCCAGGGGCCCGGAGGATTCTGAAGGAACTCGGATAAGCTGGACTTAACCGGATCTAAAAAGCTCCTCCTTGAATCCAACAGTGCCAAGGGGGCCCGTAGATCTTCTGAAATGAGCTTAAACCGGCACTGATGTTGAGGGTTAGCACTAGAACGTCCAGGATTTCGATTACCCTTAAACGTCCGCTTGTGTCGTTTCGACACCGTGACCACACCCAATAATTGCTAGACTACTGTTTAGTAGGGTTTAGAAATATTATTTCATGTAAGACTTTTTAATACATTTTATGTAATTATCATTTATTATTCACCCTTCATATCATTATATTATGACCCTTTACATCATAGAAAATTGTAGCAAAACAAATTACTTAATCTTGTAAAATGGAATAAAACAATAATGTTCATAAATATTAGTATAATAAGCAAAATCGTAATTTTTGTGAGAATGCGAGTTTTTTATCATTATTTATTGCTTTTATGTATAATGTCTTGTCAGTGGCGCACACAGGAATTTTTCAGGGGGAGGTCCGGGGTCGAAAGCTCACCATTCTTGTATCATGCTCCTTTTGATTTTGTCGATTTTCGGGCACAAAACACAGTAAAAAACTCATTTTTAAATAAATAATTAGCATTAATTAGTAAAATCAATCATTAATAACAAATACTTAATTAAATTTTACGTACTATGTACTTAGAATTATAATCAATCGGAAAAAAAATCAAGGGCTTTGGGGAGGAGTCCGGATCCCCAGGACCCCCCTTCCCTTGTGTGCGCCACTGTGTCTTGTACATTCCTCATTTGCACAGTGACATTCAATTTTTCCTGTACATTTTCCGCGCACCATTACATGCAAAAGACATACATTTTTTTAGTTGTATTTTTCATTGCACTCTTTAATTTCACACTTTTGCGTTTTAGTGAATTTGTATAATTCCTTTAAATTCAGTGTTTACCTGAATTTTCAACTTTCTTGTACTTACGTTATTATTTGAACGTAATAGCAGATATCAGGCCGATTCTAGCATTTTGCCGCCCCGGACAAAAATGGAAAATGCGCCCAAAGCAAAAAATTGTAATTAAAAAAGATAAATTGTTCATAAAGCGATGCACACCTACAAAACTTGAATAATTCTTGCGAACAAAAAAGGCAACACAACTACGTAATATATCTATACTAGCTGGTATATACCCGTTCTTCGCACGGGTAAATTGAAAAATTAAGCAATACAGAGATTGAAAGACAAAGAAGTTTTTAATGAGTTAATTTTACGTGAATTGCAAATTAAACGACAACAAAAAAAAAAGCTCTTTGCATATTTCAGCTGAACATAAATATATATGTATATTTGTTAAATTTTAAGTCTTTAGATCTAATAGTTGATAAAAGGGATTTTTTTTTTATTTATTTATAACTCCCTATAACTCTCTTGTCCTTCGATTTTTGAAAACACCTTCCTAAGCTGATCTCTGCTCAGCAAAAGTAACACATTGCTACAAATTTTGTGTAATGAACGCTTAAAATAGTGTAAATAATTTATATCTGGAAGTGTAATACGTTAATATTACTTTCTGTTGTATTTATTTTATGTTAAAATCTTGCCACCACCTCTCCCTTCGAAATATAGTTTTATTATGAAATAAAAAAAATAGTGATTACACTGATCAAAGGAATAAATTAAAAGCGAGCGCGCACTGAGGCATGGCGTAGACAAAACAAACAGGGAAAGTTTTGCTTCACACAAAAAAGATAGATATATGCTGTCGCGGGCTTTTTTGCTGATGGCAGATTTTTTTTTCCTACTTTCTTGACAATTATCGTTATATTTTGGAAACTTCACACAATACCTTTATAAATTATAGCCTGTGTTATTCTGATGTATAAGTTGTATTATTGTAAAGTTTCATTAAAATCCATTCGTTGTTTTTCCGTGGAAGAATAGCAAACATCCATACAAACTTTTGCGTTTATAATATTAGTAAGGATAATATTGGATAATATTGCTATATATATATATATATATATATATATATATATATATATATATATATATATATATATATATATATATATATATATATATATATATATATAACGTATTGGCCGAGTGTGGTATTTGTGTCGAGTGGTTTCAAGAAAACATCTTCAGTGGAAGTTCATCTTTTTTATTTGGACGATTATAAAGCCAAGCGGACAAAAGACAAGCAGCAGCGACATCTTGACGGACACAACACAAAGACAAAGAGAGCGATTAGGCAAGATTTTCGCTTTTATACCGACAGTGACTATTATGTAATAGTGGTTCTGATTGGATAGAATGGGTGAGACAGGGATTTCGGACTAGCCGATTACGTTTAAGATTACATTGTTATTTTTAAACCAAAGAATTAAAGTTTGTTTAAATATTAGTAAAAAGAGTTAACAAAAAGGATACTAAAGGGAATTATTACATTTCCCCCCTCCGTAAGACGCGTGTGTGCGCCAGGGTCCTTGACACATACCCGTATCTTACAGATATTAAATTTAAAATTTTGGATAAAATTATTATTAATTTAAAAACTTCCTTCGCTTGCCGGTAATGACATACATAGCATGATCTCCAACACAGAAATTAGATAACAGAAAAATATAAAAACAATTATACTATTAAACAGAAAAATATGGGTACCCATGAATAACATTCAAAACGTAATAAGACTCAAAATGTAGTAAAAATCAAAAAGTATTGCTCAGAAATGTTCACATTTTTTTTGAGTAGCTGATGCAATAATGTCCACACCAATAAACGTTATATCATAAAAATACACAATATCAGAAATAAAAACAAGGAACACTTGAAATGGAATGAAAGTAAAAATAAGATTCAAAATAAATATTATAATAATAATTATTATTTTGATAATACATAGAGACAGAAGTCTGAAGAGCAACAATCGTTTATGCAAAGAGCCGTTGTTTGCTAAGTCCTATGTTTTCACTTTCGAATATTACGCAGACTCCATCTACCTAACGACTTTGATGTGTGAAGTATGAAATCTGAGTGGGATTTCTTTTCTTTCAAGTACTTTAACTCTTACAGAATACTTCCGAATACTAGGTTGAAAAAAAGACTAACAATGATCGAATACATATAAATAAAAAGTTGAGTTTTTTTTTAAAAAAAGGTAAAAGCATTTTATGGAACCGAATTACGAATAATTAAATCACATTCATTTTAAGATTTGCTTTTTGAGTGTATGTAAAGATAAATTTATTCGTTACTTTGAAGAATTCGATTTTATTTTTACTGCTTGATTTAAAGTAATTTATGTCTTTTTTATTGGTTCTCCTTCCTGTAAATCCTTGATCTTTTTCCAGAGTTGTTAGACGCTCGTTACACCTTTAGAATGAATGTAGATTGCATCTTCTCATTTTTAATTAGATTTTTCTGAAAGATGGAAGATTATATAGAAACATAGAGTTCATACTTTTTTGAATAGAAGAGATATTTATCGCACATCATTGTAGTAGATGCTGATGTAGATTTAATTTAAGATATTCTATGTTGAGTCTTGATTTAGATACATCTACCATTAAGACCTCACGTTTATTTTGAGTTGCAACTTACTATATTTTACCGAGTTCTGTTCTTATTGTCTTGTTCCTTGAATTTTAGGCTTAGTTTTGAAATAAAAACTGTAGGTTGATAATAGTATTTTTTTAACAAAAGGATTAGCAGAATTCTTAAACTATTAAATTTGAAATGTATTAGAAAGAAGAATTACCTTGTAATTATATAAATCAAAAACAACCATATTTTACGTTTTTAAAAAACGTAAATTCTGGTAAAATGTGTATATTTTACTTCCAATTAAGAACTTTATTTTAAGTTACGTCAGATATGTATGATACATTAATCAACCTCAGTTTGTTAAACGTCAAAAATATCTGATGATTTTTGCCATTTAATCAAACTCGGTGCACATTTAATAATGTTGAATTTGCATGAGTACAAAATCCTCACTTTGGTTGGAGTAAATGTGAAGTGTAGGGCGCATATTCAGATGACGATCTCGTCATCTGATCATCGGATTTTTAATTCATACATTCCCTTTTCTCTAAGAAGAAACAAAGAATTTTTCTTAAACAGAAAAATTTATTTATGTGATTCATATTTACAAATAATAATAATAAAAAAATAATACGGAATTTTTTTGAAAAATGTATACTTTAAATGTATTTTTTCTTCAAAAACTGACAAACTACGATAACAGCAATGATTTTGAAAACATATACAAGTGGATGCTTTTTTTATATTTAGCGTCAGTTGAATTAGAATACACACATAAAATTGTTGTAAGATTATTGTTATAAGAAAAATTATTTAAATGTAACTCTTCGGCAAAAAAATGAAGAAAGAATGATATATTTTCAAAACATTCTTCTTTTAAGAAAAATGCTTCTATAATAATAATAATATAATTTTTCTTATATATAGTTGAGTCTTCTTTACCTAAAATTTTTGAATTATATTATTTAGAAGTGTATTTATTCATAATTTATTTTTCAAAGTAGAAATCTTAATAAAAACTACCCGTTATATTATTTCAATTGGTCGTAACTCTGAAAACAATCTGAATTTTTCAAGAAATTTTGTTCAATACCGGTATAGAAGTTCTAGGTATATATAGGCTCAATATTATTATTATAGAAGTATTTTTCGTAAAAGGAGAATGTTTTGAAAATATGTCACTCGTTCTTAATTTTTTTGCCAGAAAAATGCATTTAAATAACTTTTTCTTGTAATAGCATTCTTAAAATAATTTTATATGTGTATTCTAATTCGACTTCACTAAATATCAAAAAACTGTTCTCTTATACGGTTTTTTAAAGCAATGGTTCAGAACGCATTCACCATAAACCGATTTCATATAAGCTAATTACGCGTAAATTTTAAAATGTGTGTAATTTGTTACCGGCTGTAGCGTCTTGTGATTCCATGTGAATTGTACCTACGTAATTATTTTATGTATTGCATGCGTAGTAAATAACCAACTTTATAAAATTTGTGCTAAACATACAAGTAGATTAGCTTAAATGCAATATTGCATTAAAAATAATCAGAGAAGAAAAATTTATTTTATTGTATGAGTGAGATATAATTTTGAAGACATTTTGATTTCTAATTATTGAATTATCAATATAATTAAGAGAAAAATAATTTAAAAAATATCTTCATTTTTTTGGTTTAGATGTAAATGCAGAAGAAAAGCTGTTTATTGATTTTTTTTTGTTTTTATAAAATCAAATAATTTGTAAATAAAACAAAAATTGAGGAATTTTTTTTAAAAAAAAATTCGAGTTCAATATTACTTACATATTTGTACATACATGTTTTGATCGCTGTAATCATGCATTTAATTCAAAGACGGAATAAAAATAACAAAACTGTAGAGTTGCAATAAAAATTTAAAGGGGAAAAAATGAGTTTACATTTAGATAAATTATATTTGCTGAATCTTATTGGACACAAATGCATTAAATAAAAGTTTTAATTCCTAGAAAACGCATAAAGAAGCTAAATAATAACATTGTTTAAAACTTCTACATTTTATAAACATTTTTAACGTAGAATTAATATAAATGTTTGGAATATTAAACATATATTATATAGCCAGTGGCAAAAAAAAAAACATGTGGAGCTCTTAACAGGAACACAACAATGTGTTCTTTAACAATTCCAATGTGATTACTATTTTTTTTTCGCGTTCCCTTTTAGAAAAAGAGTTGTCGAGGTGAATACAAAATCAGGGACAGATGGTTAAAACATCAAAGCGTTCGTGAACAGTAAAAAATTGTCCATAGATAATAATTAGAGAGATTTTGGTAGATAATACTTAAAGAATTACTTACTGCCCAAAATACAGGTAGAATTTTTCAAACATCGTTAAGAGACAAGAAATATTCTGAATTTTCAATATTTTTTTTATTTTACTCTGATAAATTGTAAAGATAAATTTTGAAAAACAATTATATCTTTTGTGAATAAATTCGTTTTTATTTCAGATTGTTGTAAATCTGTTTGTTTTTTCCAAGACTAACTGAAAATCATTTTTCAATTAACTGCAAACGATAAAAATTGAATTATTCTATAAGAAAATACAAATATTCTTATCAAAAAATCCATTAACTGATATTATATTTCTTAAAAAATTATATATACCTACTTTTTATTTTCAAAATATATCTAAAAGTTATTGCTGTTATATATATTTCTTATATCTTTCACAATTTGAAGTGATCGTGGGTTTTAACTAATAATTTGCATGTATTCCTTAAATATAATTTCTGTTAACCGATCCCGGGGGAAGAAAAAGTATTGGTAATAGGAAAAAACTATGTTTTTTCAAATGGATTTATAAAGAACAAATAAGATATCCGATGGATTTATTTTTTTAAGCAATTTTAACTATTGTAATCGTAATCGAACTGCTGAAGCCAAAAGCTTAGGATTCGAATAGCTGTAAGTTCAGATAATTAGCGTATTAAAGTCTTTGTCTTTAGAAGAAAAATGGCAGTTTAGTACGGATGTATACAAAGTAAAAATTTTAAAAATGGATTCATAAAGAACAAATAAGATATCCGATGGATTTATTTTTTTAAGCAATTTTGTTTTATCGAACTGCTGAAGCCAAAAGCTTAGGATTCGAATAGCTGTAAGTTCAGATAATTAGCGTATTAAAGTCTTTGTCTTTAGAAGAAAAATGGCAGTTTAGTACGGATGTATACAAAGTAAAAATTTTAAAAATGGATTCATAAAGAACAAATAAGATATCCGATGGATTTATTTTTTTAAGCAATTTTAACTATTGTAATCGTAATCGAACTGCTGAAGTCAAAAGCTTAGGATTCGAAAAGCTGTAAGTTTAGATAATTATCGTATTAACATTTATCTACCAACGGTACTTATGTAAGGTATTCGCCCGTGGGTGATGCCTTATTTCTAAGTTATCTTCGTGACCTAGATGTGTGGAAGTGAATGAAGAACCAGGCGTTGCTATGATCGTAATATATCTTTATTAAGATCTTAACTTAAACACTAACAATGATAATATTTATATTTTAACTTAGCGGATCTGAGGTGAGAAAACACACATACGTATTACCAAATAAGCGTGACTTTAATCACTATATTCCCGCCTATTCCTAATCTCAACTTATACACAGTCCTAACAGAATTATCCTACCTTAATCTCTTTTTTAACCGCAATCCTCTCGGATCCTAAATATCCTTTGTTTATCTCGCGTGGAATAGTATCCACCTTGACTAGATCGTCCTGTCACGGATAGCTTCACACTCAAATGACGGCTTCCTTCTCTTCCTTCAGCTCACGCGCTTAAACTCAGACTAGCATAATCACTTCCCAATAGGTCATACGCTTACATTAAGCTTCTGCTATTTAAAAGTTTTCTAATTTGCATATTCACGCTTCGCTTCTGGATTTGGTTGGAAAGAATTTGCCTTTTTCGGCCCCAAAAAACCCAAGAAGAGTTTTTAGTAGAAAACGCCATGAGCCCGTCACACTTATAAGTACCACTTACTTTAAAATTACATAGAATAACCATTCTTATGAATACTCTGACGATACTTAGCTGGAATATTCTTTGAAATTCACTCTTCCAAGATATATGGCAGCACGGGTTCTATGATGAGTATTTTAGCCAGGAAGGCGAATAGTTTTATAGCAGAAATTGCGTTTTCAGCTGACGACATTTTCAGCGCATTGCGAAGATTGTCATTTTTGTTCCGAAAAAATAGTTAATGTCAAAAGGTAAGTGTCTTATTTTTTTGTATGTTAATGAAGACCTTAGAAAACGATTTGACTATTTATTTCAAGTGAACAGTGTGTATAATTAATTTTACAGCTGAATATCTTTAATTAATTAATTAGCTCTAACTAATTAAATTTTCCAAAGTTGAATATTTTGTTTATGTAAATCCCTTAAAATTTTCAATGTAGTGATCCAAAAAAAAACATTGTATGAAAAAAATTGCAGTAAATCATAATGCGATAGATAAAGGGCTAAAGTCTTTGTCTTTAGAAGAAAAATGGCGGTTTAGTTCGAAAGTATACAAAGAAAAATTTTTAAAAATTGATATATTAATTTGATCGTGATTCTCTCTCTTACTCTATCTTCGAGATTTATGGAATGTATTGGTAATGTTTAAATAGACTATTGAATCGAATGTGTGAAAGATATGAGCATGTATCTAAAAAAGTTGCTGTTGTCTTATAACAACCACCTCCAGTAAAAATGCATTGCATCTACAAACTTCAGGGCTTCTTAGAAGTACAATGGATATCTATAGGAAGTTGGAACAGGTAGCTGTTTTAGCATTTAAATTGAGTGTGTTCTCCATCAGAGTTAAAATTCATGTTACTATGAGTGTCATGAACAATAAGTAAAATGAAATAAAGGATGTTTTAAATCCAATGGGCTGATGTCTTAGTCACACGATAGCTGCAATCACATGTATTCAATTTATGTATAAGTTCATAAATTCCTTTGACGTCATAGTCACATAATAAATACAATCCTGTGTTTCTAACCAATTAGTTCATGTCCTTTGCTGTTGCCAGATTTTGCTTTTTACGCAGAAACTTTGATTTTAAAAAGTACATATTAGTCAACATTAATGAGCATATAAAACAGCAAAATGCATTTGGTTAAGAATCAAAACATTTTTTAATTTTGAAAAGTATTTTGAAGAATCTTAATATTTGAACAACTATCCAATTATGAAATTTTAAGTTTTGTTTGAATTTTATAAGTAAAACGGCAAGTACAAGTCTAATGCCAGTATTGAATTCAATGAAGAACACGTGATTGCATTTATCACGTGACCATTATGAATTCAGCCCATTTGACTCATTCACATGGATGAGTTTGGATTAAACGTTGTTCCCCAGGATTGATCTATGTCGCTTGGCATGGTTAACATTTAGGTTTGGGTCATTAATAATAGGGTATGTACCTCTAATGTCAAATGTAAATTCAGTAAAGATAATTTCAGAGGTAAATGATTTCCTAAAGTTCATTTCATCAACATTTTTTCTTATAACATAGTTAGATAAAATGTTTATATGTTATTAATGAAATAATTAAAAACAGTTTCTAAGACTGAATTATAATCCCTGTAGGGGACAGTTCAAAACCTTTATAATTAATGGCAAACTGCAAAACTCATGACTAATAAATGAAATGCCTTTTAAGACTAAAAAGTTTGTATTGTTCATTTTAATTCTTACCACCGTTTTTTAACTGAAGACTGTGACAAAGTAAGTTTAAATCGATCGTCATCAATTGAAAGAAAAAAAATCTAATAATATACACTTTAAAACTTAAGAGAACCAGGACATCATACACAGTCAAAAAACCGATTTTTCAATTTTAGTATTATAAAATAGTGCATATTTTTCTGAATCTAAAAGTGTATAACACTTAAATGTTCGTTAATAAAATAACCTTAAAATACAAAAAAAGTAATTGATAAAAATGTAAACAAACGTTTACAAATGTTTAGTTTTTTCACTTTTTCACAAAAGCATACCTTTTTGCTTTTATAGGTACACTTTAAAAAAAACTATTACACTATATGGTCCTAAACTTTTTATACTTCTATACAGGATACCTATGCATATAATGAACTTTTTTTTTTTTTTTTTTTAGTTGAAGTAGTATATAGTTTTTTAAAAAATGGTTTCATGTATGAAAAAGCGGGAAAAAGAACGACGAAGTATAATTTTTTTAAAGAAACTATCTTAATATTTTACTAAAAAAAATAGGTTCACTATATTTTGTGTATTACTTTATATATGTGCAAAAAATATTTTACATATTTAAGACATGCTTTTTTTAAAAAAAAATGGTACCTGTAAAGGTAATCATGTATTATGAGATCTCAACAATTGTGTCCAACTTAAATTAAACAGGAAAAAAATTGTTTTTAACTAAAGAAATATTTTTGTATTTCTACAGAATGATGAAAATATTTTTAGTAAAAAAAAGGTCACAAAAAAAAAAAATCGAAGCTCTATTGAAAATTTTTAAAGATATATGTCCCTTAAACAAAGAGTCTTATTTTTGGCATTTTACTCTTTCGAGCATGTCCTGGTACTCTGTGACGAATCTGTACGGAACCTTTCCACTAATATTCTTAGGCGTCTTTGGGGATTGTAAATTCGCGTATATTTCCAATCAACTCTAGAGGAGAACGGGATATGCAAAGTAGATGGATATTTAAGTAGAGCGTTGTAAGTTAGCGGGGATGAAGGCTATTAAGCCAGCAGCAGTAGAGACAACGTTTAGAGGATTCAATTGGATTACGATAGTGAAACATTACTGCTAGTACTCAACGAAGGAATCTTAGGAGGTTAATATCCTTGTGAAGAGATCAAAGAACTACCAGGATATATATTCTATTTTAATACCGCTTACAGCAAGCGTTAGTTTAATAAAATTAGTTTAAGTTAATGAAAGCTAATAATTCGAGTTGCGTATATTTCTCAGACCTTCTATTCAGGTAAACCTTATTGATATTACGCGTAGTTATTGATTAATTTCATACTTCGTAATTTAATTTAATACAAAAGGTAAATCCCTTTTGTTTGACGTAGACATATAGATATCATATGTCATTAGAGTTTTGATATTTGAATCAATTGAATAAATATAAGTTATTATTATACAAATGGCGTCTGGTCATTCTTTACCTCAAATTAATCTTGGTGTCCAGGGTGGAACCCAGGGGCGTTCCCACAACTCTTAACTTAAAACTTTATTTTTTTTATTGTTTTGTATCATCATAATCAGGTAAGATTAATTTTCAAAATCATTTTTTGTGAATATTTAATTAATTATTATTAATATATTGAAGTACATAACTGACAGTATAAGTATTGCAAAACCAATCAAATTTTAAATTCACCTCTGTAAAAATTAAATTAAATTAATTTGATATGCAAACATTTTTTTCAACATTAAAATAAAACCAATCGGTTTTAACCATTTATTTTCCCAACCAACATTCGAATCCCTTCCACAAGTATTCAGCTCAGACGTATGACGTCACATTGTCCGGAGGGATGACCCAACACCTCGTTGGATGACCGCGAACAGGATTCTTTGCTTGTTTTAGAACCCGATGGCCATCTGATGTCAGACTTTTTTTCGGACTTTCTATAAGAACGAGAGCGTGGGATGTGGAATGGGGCCGTACGAAACTGGTTTTTTTCGATTGCTTTTGTTGGAATTCTTTTGAAAGAGGGAGGGTCAAGCGGTTGATAAGGTGAAAACTGCGGGGTGTCTGGAACATCATGAGGTGAAAATACCGTGCTGGAAGTTAATGAAGAGTTAAATGCTTCGAATTCCATTTTAAAAAATGTAAACTTAGTCTTCAATGTGGTGCGAGCAGTGTCGGATTAAATGACATGGAGACTCCTAGGCAGTCAAATTCTAGGGGTCCTATAGAGTAATAATTTTATTACACAACATCTTAGGAATATATTTATATATATATATATATATATATATATATATATATATATATATATATATATATATATATATATTGCACAAATAAAAATAATTATCTCAGTAATCTAAAAATATATATAAACAAAAATTGTTTTTGGAATCTGTAATAAAAAAAAACTAACTCTTGGAATGAAAAATAACTGAATAACTATTTGGTTTTCTCAATTTCTTAGCCTTGAATTCTTTTAAAACATCTTGGAATTCTTTGTTCTGCAAGACGTCGTATTCAATGGCCATAATAGCAAAGGAGTTCAGCCTTTCTTGTATTATTGAAGGTCGATGAGAGTTTTTAGCACCTTTAATTTTGAAAAGATTCATTCACAGAAGTAATTGTTATCATAAGACACCTGTATATTTTAAATGCTGTCATAACATTAGTAAACGTTGACTGTAAAAAGTTTTTGAAAATACGAGTAAGTTCGTATGATCGTGACGCTGGTACCTTTGCTTCATTTTTAAAATCCTCTATTTGTAATATGAAATGCTTAAAATGAACCATTTCGTCTGCGAATTCGAATTCGAAGTCCTCAGGGGTAATGTTCTCGTAAACATTTGGGCAGCCTTTTAATTTCCGAATCTTCCCTTAGAGGGAAATCAACGAGGAACCTAAACAGAAAAGATATTTTACTATATGCTTCCAAACGACGGGAAAGTTCTTCGTATAAATTGCCTAATATAAATATATATATACAGTGGCGTACACAGGAATTTGTCAAGGGGGGGTCCGGGGTTGAAAGTTCACCATTCTTGTATCATGCTCCTTTTGATTTTGTCGATTTTCGGGCACAAAAAACAGTGAAAAACTCATTATTAAACAAATAATTAGCATTAATTAATAAAATTAATCATTGTTGTGGCTAATGCCACCTGTCTGACGTAGTTAGAACGAGGCCCACGAAATTCATCGTGGCATGGGCAAGAGGTACGCCTGTCGTTGGCCTTGAGCACCATACAGGTGACAGTGCGATTTAAGCTCAGAGAAACTTCCCCGAAGGGACGATAGATGGCGACACGACCTCTATCTCCACCTCCACAATTTCTGCAAGTGAACTGAAGGGGAGGGAAATATTCTCCAGTTCCTGCGCTAGTGAATAAGCCCACAAGACTACGGACCCACTGATTTAACGAGCACGTACTCCGTGTGCACTCGGAGGGTATTTGGGGACATCGAGCATCGAACCCAGGCCTTCCGGTCTGGAGTCCGATGCTCTAACCACTAGGCTACCCACGGCCCAAAAATTAATCATTAATAACAAATACTTAATTAAATTTTACGAACAATATACTTAGAATTATAATCAATCGAAAAAAATCAAGGGCTTTGGGGGGGTCCAGATCCCCAGGACCCCCTTGTGTGCGCCACTGTATACATATAGATAGATTTCAAGTTTGTGGAGCAACTACCCATCAGTAGGTGTAAATTGGATACAAGACAATGATTACGTCACGGACGTGCGCTCTTGACATCTCAGACTTTGCCCGGACGTTTTTGGAGCACTAACAGAAAACAGAACACGCTCTTGCGGGTCCCTAAAATGCGCAGGGCCCACAGGCCAGAGGTGGTGAACCTTTATGAGTCAACGTGCCATTTTTTCTAAAGAAATGCTTCATGAAGTATAGACGTGCCGTCAAATAATTTTTTGACTTGTGATTATAGGGAAAATAATAAAACTATTCTCTAACTTTTTTCGAAAAAATACCTTGCTCATTATAATGTTTTAGTTATACATGCAATTCAAATTAAAGTAACATTAGTGGATTTCTAAGCAAGTTTTTAATGCTATTCATCTCTGAAAATAATGACTCGCAGGCGTGGGTAGATGAAAATATGGTTAAAATAGCCTGGCCCAGCTTCTTCAAACAGTGAAATGTGTCCATGTTTTCAAATTTTCATAATTATCATTTTTACTTACATTGCTTTTGTTAATCTTTCTGTTTCAACCACGCAATTCCAACTTTCTCCTTTTTTTTTCAATAAATTTTTGAATCTTTATTAAACTAGAACTGGAAATCAACCAGTTGCATTTCAAAATTTTCAATTTCCAATCAATCGAATTGGGACAAGTTCAGTTTATAAAATGAAATCACATCACAGGGTACATAAAAAAAAAACTTGAGCGTTTCCGATAATTCTCTGAATTGAGAAAATCTCGCTGAAAACTCCGACCGATTACTTGCGTTTACTCGTAATATTTCCTACTGAACTTTGTTATTTTGAATTAAAATGCCAACCGTTTTGATCGGTGGCGTGCCCAAAATATTGTCTCGCGTGCCATGAATGACACGCGTGCCAGTGGTTCGCCCTCCCTGCCATAGGCAATTGTCTACACCTCCTAATGAGTAACCGGGCCCTGGGTGCTAGGTGGATAAGCCTGCTTTGAGTATTAACCAATTAACTCTGATGGTCGAGTACACTCGTCATGTAGAAGTAGCAGGATTTTGTGCCATGATGAGTTAAAAACATTGGCTACTTAAATTGTAATTTTTTGGGAAAACAAAACATATCCTCAAATTTCAAGTTGTTTAGAATATTTTGAGTAAAACAAATACCGTACTTTCTCGAATTTAAGCCGCACTATTTTTCCAGTGTTAATGCTACCGAAAATCGGGTGCGGCTTAGAATCGAAGGCAAAACCTTTATTCGATGAAGGAGATTGAGTCTCCGGCCCTTTCAGAAGGAAAAATGTAGCCGTCCATTATGGACACTTGCATTGATGACTTAACCCATTTTGCGCAGTTTATCTCCAGTATTGAATCTATCCTGAACATCGTTGTCTGCTCATATTTTGGAAATTTTTTTGTATACGCTTTCTTTTAATCACCTAAACCACAAAGATACCGGTAATAGCATCAAAACGAGTTTACTATGATGCAAGTATAAAAAGAGAGACAATTTTACATACAGAAAAAAACGAAAACAAAGCAGCGGCCACAGAAAATTTGACACGGATGAAACAAATATACGTAGATGTCATAAGTAAAATAATATAGTTTTTGCTTATAAATATATATATATATATATATATATATATATTCAACAGTGCTTAATAATTCTTTTACATTCTTCTATAATGCATTTTTTTTAAAAAAAATGTTGCATAACAAATGCATTGGATGGCATGGAAGACGACGCCGGCAGTAATTCCGAAGTCAGCTGTGATATGGGGAGAAATGAATCACTTTCGAAACATGGTGATGACGGTTAGAGTTGTGGGGATATCTAAATAAGCCAGTAACAGCCTCCCGACAGGAGTGATCCCACTTTTGTTTAGTTGTATGTTACGTGCTTACAAATCCATTGGTCGCAGGTTCAAATTCTCCTGACAGAGTAATTATCGGTTCATGTATGTATTCGGAATTTTTTCATATTGGTAAAATAAATTAGTTATTAACTTGTTATTCATTATTATAAATTTTTAATAAAATTTCTAAAGTATTGGATATCGATGAGCCATTTTGCACAACTTTTTATTTTCCCTCAAAAAACGTTCAGAGAATTTGTAGGGGCGGCTTAGAATCGATGACAAAATTTCTTCACAAACACATTTTGAGAATTTGGGGTGCGGCTTAAGTTCGAGTAAATACAATGTTAACAAGTAACATAAAAAAAATTAAATCAATTCCTAATTAGATCAACAAAGAAAATTTTTATTTTAGCTACTTTTTATTAAATAGTTACAGACAGAATCGCAACATTAAGTAGTAATTAATTTTTATTAATTATGATTAAAGTATAGTATTGTCATCCAAAACAATCGTGTATATAAAATTTAAGTTCAACCGAATGCTTCAAAACGTGAGAAAAAAAAACCTTATCAAGTTTTGACACAAGTCGCCAAAAAGGTCGCCAACGTGGCTATATTTGTGATTCTTTAAATAATTAGTTTTAATCAAGTAATTTTTATTAATTATAGTTAAATTATTATATTGTCATCCAAAATAATCATGTATATTAAATTTCAGCTCAATTGGGCGCTTTAAAACGTATTTTATTAACGATTGAAAATTCCACCAAGATAAATAAATAAACAAACAAATAAATAAATATATAGAGAGTGTGAGTTAATAGTAGGAATTGAAAAAATATGAAAAATATAAGATTAACTCATGCGTCCCCGTATGCATCGGCTGAAACAGTGCATAACGAATTTATTTATGTGCAATGGTAGTATTTTTTAGTTGTAAGCTTAAAACAGGGAAAGGCTTAAGTTGAAAAGTTGATTTATAATAGGGTGCTTCCAGGTATGGTCAGCCATGGGACAAATGCGTGACGCCAACTAGGGGCTGATAGCTACTGGCCCGAAGTTACCTAACTATCGAATGGCTACACTGTTATAAACATAAGATGAGGAAGGAATCGCATTACTGGTGTTCCATTTGCTAAGTTCCATTATGTATAACGTCCTATTTCGGTGAACACCACTCCACAGGAGGAATTTAAGTTCTTACCTTAATATTTATTTAACTTCTGCTAACGAAACTGTGATTTGAGATATGTTATAATATTTTAACAATTGTTCGACGCAGCTCAGCCGAAATCGGCTCTTACGCCAACACTCACATTTCAGGTAGGATTCAAAAGTTCCCGGACTGAGTCTACAACTTAAAAAATATTACCAATTAAATTGCGGAAACGCATAATTCTTTGAAATAAGACCCTTGAGCAGTAACACTCTTTTTCCATCGCTTGTAAAGGTCATCGAAACATTTCTGGAATCCCTTTTTAGCCATGTCCTTTAATTCAGCCTACAATGCACTTACGATTTCATCTGCGGATTGGAATCGATGACCCTGAAAGAGACGTGACAGTTCTGGAAATATTCGGAAGTCACACGGGGCGAAATCAGGGGAGTAAGGAGGATGTGGCAAAACAGTTGTTTTTGTTTTTACCCGTCTTTGTTTGATTCCTGTTCCAACATATACCGCCGCAGAAACCTTTTCAATGTTTTCAGCTATGGGAGAAGTCTGCAGACGTCCAGAGCGTTCGTTGTCTTCGACACCTTTCCCTGCTTTGAAACGTAAATGTGTCTCAAAAGCTTGCGTTCAAGATAATGTATTACTGCTGTACAGTGGTGCACACAACGGGGGTGTCCTACGGGTCCGGACACCCCCCATAGCCCTTGATATTTTTTTCGATTGGTTATAATCCTATGTATGTATTACGTAAAATTTAACTATGTATTTGTTATAAATACTTAATTTTATTATAATTAATGCTAATTATTAATTCAGTAATTAATTTTGTATTTATTGTTTTTCTTCCCGAAAATAGACAAAATCAAAAGAATATGTTGGGAGGCGTATTGGAGCATGATGCCAAAATGGTGGACTTTCGGCCCTGGACACCCCCCTTGAAAAAATTTTGTGTGCGCTACTGCTGCTATACACATGCTTCAACATTTCGTAAATCTCCATAGCACTGTACTTTCTACAAACTTTGATAATCATTCTCTGCTCTACAAATGTTATTTCTTTCAATCGCCGGTTACTAAATGCATCCGCTTGCAAAATACGACGCCGTGGCGACAGGAATATCTTAAGACTTCTTGAGGCCCTATACTGTAATCTTTAAAAGTAGACAATATATAACATACATTGAGCTCGTACAAATGATATTTGAAACAAATAAATGTGTATGACTCTCAATTTCACAAACCGGCTCTACTGATGGTCACATTTCGACTAAATGAGTTAAATGATTGTTTATAGTATTAGGCTTAGGCCTAGACGTTGACAATGGTAATCACATATTAATACGGTCTGTCCACTTTTGCGAGCTGACATGTAGTTTGAAATTTCCCGTTTTGCGGAGAATATGAACTTGGATAATATTTGACCATTAAAATTATTCAGATCATAATTTTATTAAGATTGAGTCGAGAACGTAACGAGGCCCCCATCGAGGGCGGGGCCCTGGGCCCAGTTGGCTCATGCCTTAAGACGTCCCTGTGTGGTGAGCCCCCGACCTCTTGATTTAGAATTAACCCCTTTTAGAAAAGGGGAAGAAGAAACGTTATCGCAGTCACTCTACTGTAAATATTTTCCACGTTATAGACCAGTCCGGGAACTTTTGAATCCTACCTAGCATATGTATTTAATTTTGCTTGCGTTTTTTGAGTAATATGTGTGTAATGTATGTTTATGTTAACTAAATAAATATTAGTAAGAAAATTGGTAATTTTATATAAAATAAACCCATTTTTAATACAATATTTTAACAACGACACTTAAACTGTGATTGATGAGTATGCATACTCGTGATTACTCGATTACCGTGACACACATAGCTTTCACGCTCTCAAACGGGGGCGCTACAGTTGACTGTGGTTACTACAGTCAACCCTCCTATAACGCGGTACTCTTACAGCGCGGTTTCCGTTTAACAACGTCCCATCAGTTCTTTTCGATAGAGATAACGTATATTAGTATTAGTTTTTTTTATTTTTTTTTTCACCGCGGGATCTCTGCTCAGCAAAAGTAACACATTGTTCAAATTTTGTGTAATGAACGCTAAAAATAATGTAAATAATTTACCTCTGGAAGTGTAATACATTAATATTACTTTCTGTTGTATTTATTTTATGTTAAAATCTTGCCACCACCTCTCCCTTCGAAATCTAGTTTTATTATAAAATAAAGAAAGTAGTGATTACATTGATCGTGGAATAAATTAAAAGCGGAGCACGCACCGAGGCATGGCGTAGACAAAACAAAATGATTAAGGAATCGCGCCAAAAAGCGCTTGGCGCGTTGCACTCCTATATTAAATCACTAACGCCGGTGGAGTTTATCTCTCCCAGCCCCCAGGGCAGCCAATTGGAGTCAATGATCACTTTACCAAGCATCCAGCCAGAGAGCAGTCTCTAAGCTCTCAGTCATGCCAAAAAACCTCGAAAATTTCCCACCATGACGAAGTACGTTAGCCACGCCTCCCTGATTCCATCGTCCAACCAATTGCCGCCATGCCACTCAGCAGAATGAAAAAACCCACTTTCGTCAAGCCCCACATCCAAGTTCTATCAAGACATGGGATTGAGGACTGTGTTACAGTCCGGATGCCCAAAAGAAAACGCCTATGGAGTTTATCTCGTCTTTGTATTTATTGGTCTCCATATAACGCGATACGAATTATGTGATTTGCACTAATTCTGAGTTTCTTATAGCGCGGTTTCCATATAACGCGGTACGCATTCATCGCGTTATAGGAGGGTTAACTGTATATATTTTATTCAGAATCAATTTTTCTGAAATATTAATATTTAAAGCCGAATTTGTTATTTTAAAAAGTGCGTTCAGGGAATATCATTTTTTTTATTCCATTATAAAGGGGCGAATTTGTAATGCTCTCCTAGCACATTGAAACTGACAGGGAATTATTGGTGACGGACCTCAATAATGGCGAAACGTAGAATTTTAGGACCCCCAAAAAATTCAGGTTTTGAACCGCAAGTCGGAGCTTACAAAGGGCTCGTACTTTACGTCAGTCAGGCTTTGGACCTCCACACAATGCGGGGGCGTACGTTACACCACTTCACATTCTTGAACCACAGTCAGTCTCTCTAAACATCCACATCAACCAACATGAGAATTTTGAACCTCGACGACCATTAGCCCCTCTACATGGGGAAGAGGTTGAAGGAAGGAAGGTTCGTTCTGGGTACCTTCCGTTCCGAACGAATGCGGGTACTTTACCGATCACGCCAAAACGATCGTCTTCGCTTGATGTTGGTACTAGTTCATATAGATATCACACCGCCACACAAGGTCGTAGTGGTATCAGAACTCGAACCGTCGACTCCATAACGCTGTCCACGAGTACGTAACCATGTACGCTCGGCTACCGAGGCCGAATGAAGAGGAGAAAAATAGCATTAGTTATCCTTACAATAATTCTGTTGTATTGTTATAAACCTTTCATAAAATATATTTTGCAGCTATGATGTAGACCAGGGGCACTCAATTTTTTTCCCGCCGGGTCGTATACATATGGCAAATATTTTACGCGAGCCGCAACATGAGGATTATAGGGGAAAACATTTTAAGACTAAGACAATATTGGACACTGAAAATGCGAAAAATTGATAAAAATGTTAAAACATTTTTGGCTTTTAATACTATGTATATTAAGGTAACCGACTACGTTCGGAACTGTGATTTTGAAAAGCTTATAAATGGATAATATTTATGATATTTAGTGTAACTTATAGATTAGAAAACATATATAAAATTGTTTTAAAAATATTATTACAAAAAAGAATTATTTAAGTACAGTATTTCGACAAAAAATGAACATAGAGTGACCCCTTTTCAAAATATTCTCCTTTTAGTGAAAAATGCTTCTATTATAATAATATTTTGCCTGTATATATCACAGACTTCTGTACAGAGGCTGAGCTAGAATTTTTGAAATATATATCTTAGAAGTGGATTTATCCATATTTTATTACAACAGAGGGGAGAAATTTTAAGAAAAAAACGCCGATAACTATTTCAATTGGTGGTAACTCTGAAAACAATGTGAATTGTTCGAAAGTCCTAGTTCAGACTCTCTGGAGAAGTCTTTACTTTTTATACAAGTAAAATATCATTCTACACAAGCATTTTTTATAAAAGGAGAACATTTTGAAAAAGATTTATTCTGAGTTAGTTTTTTGCCAAAATATTGTATTTAAATAATTTTTTTTTCATCATAATGTCCTTAAAACTGTTTTATACATGTATTCTATTCTAAGTGACACTAAATATCATGAAAATGTTCCATTTATGTGCTTTTTTAAAATCACGCTTCCGAACGTATAATCGGATACCTTATATATAATCCCTACTTAACCACACCTAAAAAAAATTCGATTTTATACATTTTTTCTGAGTTATGGGGTAGTCTCGGTTCCCTTTCATCCAGATCAAGCTTTTAGTTAACATTCTAATGTCATACAAATAAAACTGCCATGCCGTTTGATAATTTGATTTTTTTTTTTTTGACAGTCTCTCTTATTTTCATTTCAAATATTAATTCTATAGTGTAGACTGTCAGCAAAGAGAAATTTTTACTGAATTCCAGACTGAAATCAGTATTATTTGTTAATAATTAAAATCAGCTTTTTTTTACTCATAGAGTAGTCACTACTCCAGTTCAGTTCACTGTTATTTGTTATTACTAACCATTACAGTCAGGGGCGTAGCTACCACCGTATCAATGATCGGGGCCCCCAAGCTACAGGGGTCCCAACATGTGTAACTACAGTCCAACTAACAGGGTACTCATATCTAAAAAAAAGGTCACCGAAAGAATTTTGATACAGGGTCCACTCAGAACTAGCTACGCCAGTGGGTTACAGTGACAAATAGAGAACAATCTTGAAATCATCTTTGTACGACCAACAGCAATAACACAGGTAGATCTGATTGCTTTATTGATGGAACTGTATTTTTAATAAGTCGTTCCTAAATAACTGAATTTTTTAGTGCAATGGGCTATGAGCTGATAACTCAGAAAAGCCTGGCGGGCCGTAGGTTGAGTATTGCTAATTTAGACTCAGAAATTGTGGAGGTGGAGATAGAGGTCGTGTCGCCATCTATCGTCCCTTCGGGGAAGTTTCACTGAGCTTAAATCGCACTGTCACCTGTATGGTGCTCAAGGCCAACGACAGGCGTACCTCTTGCCCATGCCACGATGAATTTCGTGGGCCTCGTTCTGACTACGTCAGACAGGTGGCATTAGCCACAACAACAACAACAACAACAGACTCTTACATTCTTTCAAAAAAGTAAGCTGAAAACTATATCTTCAAAAATAACAGAATATTTTGTGTGGGTTTTTCACATTTTATTACAAGAAACGCATTCATTCTCATTAAAGACAATGAAATTCAAAAATATTCGAAATTTACAAATATATTCTTAGTGTGGTAAAAAAGAATAAATATTTGTTGTCGTGATTTATCCTTTTCAGTACTTTTCCACTATTATCTCTACACAATCCTACAACTCACGATATACAGGAAAACACTTACAATAAATTACCAATCGAGATATTCTAGACTGCATGTCTTTTAACATTTGGCATCACTTCAACTGGATACACGAAAGCCATGAATCATAGTGCAAGTGATGATGACGTCGCAGACTTCCCTCGAGAGATGGTACAAGTCGTTACAGAAATAAACAACATTTGATGTTTCTCATATTCCTCCTCCGAAAAAAAAAGCTTTTTGATTTACTTTTTTAAAACAGAGGTTCTTTAATACGGAAGTGTTACAATCACGTGATTCAAAGTAATGGTTGAGCAGATGTTCTTGTGTTTATTTTGTTTTGACGTATGAAAGGTGAGAAACTACGACCTCAACCTCGAGTATTTAGAAATAAAATGACACACAAGTTTTGACCAAACCAAAATCAATTGCTTCATGTTGTTCGAAACAAGATGTAAAAAAAATTAAGTCAATTCCTACTCAGGTTAAGAAAGAATTTTTTTTTATTTTAGTTACTTTTTATTAAATAGTTCAATTAATTTAAATACATATGTATACACATATGAAACAGAATCACACTATTAAGTGACAAAATAGAAAGCTATTTTTACAGGCTTTTATTTAACTTGCAATGTAAAATGTTCGGGTGGAATCTTGCAACTCAATTTTGAAGCTGATGTCTTCAACCGATTGAGCTGAAATTTTGTATACACGTTAAGGTTGGATGACAATGCATGTTTTGAACTTTTATAATCCGATATCTCAATTAGTTAAAAATATATTAATTAAAGTAAAATGTTCGGGTGGAGAATCTTGCAACTCAATTTTGAAGTTGATGTCTTCAACCGATTGAGCTGAAATTTTGTATGCACGTTTAGTTTGGATGACAATGCATGTTTTGACCATTTATATTCCAATATCGCAATTAGTTAAAATGTAAGTAACTACAGTAATTTGTTCGGGTGGCATCTTTCGACTCAATTTTGAAGCTGATGCGTTCAACTGATTGAGCTGAAATTTTGTAAATACGTTTAGTTTGGATGACAATGCATGTTTTGATTATTTATGTTCCAATATCGCATTTAGTTAAAAAGATATTAATTAAAGTAATTTGTTCGGGTGGAGTCTTGCAACTCAATTTTGAAGCTGATGTCTTCAACCGAGTGAGTTGAAATATTGTATACACGTTTAGTTTGGATGACAATGCATGTTTTGTACATTTTTATTCCGATATCACAATTAGTTAAAAATATATTAATTAAAATAATTTGTTCGGGTGGAATCTTGCAGCTCAATTTTGAAGCTGATGTCTTCAAACGAGTGAGCTGAAATTTTGTATACACATTTAGTTTGGATGACAATACCTGGAAAACCCGATTTTATGCTGCAGAAATTTGAAAAATTAAAAAAATCGAATCATCACAGAAACAGCTGATGATAATCCTCAAATGTTTATTAAATGGCTGGTGGGAAACCAAGAAAAGACTTGATATTTTTCAAGGTGCGAAATAAAATGCATTCTATCTTTTTTTTTTATTTGAAATATATCTTTTATCCGGCGAGTAAATTATGAACACCCTGTATTTAATTTTCTTTCTAATACATTTTGAGGGAATAGAAGCCTGTATTTACTTAAAATATTATAAAATTATGTGTATGTAATAGTACTTAAAAGCAATAAATTAAATTGCTTAATTTAATAATCTTAAATTTAAATAATTTTTCTTGGATAAGGAGGAAAAGATCATAATCTATTTTTCATTTTCATTGTAAAAAAACAATAAGGTCTTCGCTACTCTCACGATATCAAATAAAAATATTAGAACATTGAGGGGTTTTTTTTTGGGAGGGGAGGGGTAACTATCCGATCCTGGTATTGTCCGATTTTTTAATATGTATTTGCGCAGTTTAAGCTGATTTTTTTTTGACATTTATTTTCAAGTAAAAATTTATAATAAGTTCAAAATATATATTTTTTTTCATAAATTGCGTTTTTAACATGTCTAGAATACGGTTGTAGGGATGGCGATCTGAGATCGATTAATCAAGAAATAAATTTCTCGGACCCCAAAAAATCGATTTTTTAAATCGATATGTAGCATTGAATCGATTCAGTGAATCGATATTTCATCCTAGAGAATCGACATTCGATTTTTTTACCGTTTTGGTGAAAACCATAAAACTGGTAAAAAAAATAATAAATGAAGAATTTAATCACTATTTACCGCAGGCAGTTGTGCACCTGAAGTAAGATCCTATACTTCACTGGCAAGAACAAGAAAACTCTATTTATCATCACGTTCACTCAATAGCCATGATGTATATGAGTATCGTGGGATCATCTGTTCCCTGTGAGCGCCTTTTTTCGATTGTCGTAACATCGCAAGTGATGAGTGAAACCACTTGGATCCCAGTAGAGAGACTGTTGTTTTTAAAAAGTTAAGATATTAAGCACAGTGGGAACTATAAGCTATATAATCCATTTTCTTAACTTTTTAATGTAAGGAATACATTTAGAAAATAGGTCTTCTTTTATACCTGATACTTTGATATGGTAGTAAAAATAATTGTAATTGTCGATTTCCTTGAACTAAAAAATCCCCTGATTTTACTGATAAGAGATCGTTTATTATGGTATTTTTCTTGTTTTTCATAAAATGGATTTATATTAACATTGTAAATGCAGGCTTGAAAAAAAATCGATGTTTTAAAAAACGATCTTTTAGACCTCGATTTTTTTGTGAATCGATTCATCAGGCTACGATTCGAATCGATTTAAAAATAGATTTTTTTTCGGAAAGAATCGCTATCCCTATACGGTGGTAAAGTGATTTTTTAAAATTCGAAGTCGTTATAAAGAAGCAAGTATTAGAAGAGCAGCTGTTCGGCGCGTTAAGTAAAGATTTTCATTGCTTTGTAACGTCGCTTCTCCGAACATCAACAGCGGTCGGCGTCTTTGGTGGACCCGACACCCACACGTGCATCTTGCAGCTGCAGCGCAACCCCTTTTTGACCCCCGAGGAATCGAACACCGTCGACCGGAAGATGAGAGAGGAGAGATGCTTTGAACTTACAAGGGAGCGGTAGCCAATGGTTCCTCCTCTCACAAAATATTGGACTCTAACAATCTTTAATTAAGTTTAATAACTTTAATGTATCATTCAGTAAATAATATTCCATAGTTGTGACGTAAATAAATTCCATATTTAAATTAACCAAGAATACGCTACCGTTATTCTTTCAAACGTTACAGCTTTAATCGGACTTGAAGCTTTAAACGCGTTTTGCACAAAACTGTGTTTTTCAAATTTTCCTCCATCATATCTCAAGAACGGTTTGACCGAATGACTTCAAATTTATAGGGTAGACTCAGCACATGTATACGCACCAAATGAACTATGATCATTCAAAATATCTCCATTTTTTATTACAAAAACATACCCTCCCCCTATGAAATTCGAAATTTTTTTCTCTCTTCAGAGGTCTACCAAAAATCCAATTTTTAATATTTTCAAGTATAACTCATTCGGTACATTTAAGCTTATAGATTAAAATGCCATTTTTTTTTTTTTTTCAGATAAGCCAATCAGCCGGAATGGTGGAGGAAGTGAGCGTCCATTTTTTCGAGGCAGGTGTGTTCAGAGCGCTATAATTCACGTTCTATTGGATATTTTTGGCTAAAAATTTATATACATGCTCTTAAGATACATATAAATAAATGAAAAAAACATAAAGTTCTATCATTTTAATGGTCATCAAAAAAAAATTCCTAAAAATGGTTAAAAAACAGGTCGTCACATAGGTGGACTCCCTTAACACAACCTTACAAATGTCAATATTAAAATACTAATAAATAAAAGTTCATGGAAAAAACAATAAAATGATAAATTATGGAGCAAGTCTATATATTGAAATAACGCTCTAAAACTTGAATCAACTAAAAACACGTAAATATTTGGTGAACTCATTCGAAAAATATATAATAATGCTTTTTGAATGCACATATACGCAGAGGGGTAACGGAGAACATTAGGGCCCTCTGCAAAGTCAGATTTTGCCTTTAATATTTTATAAATTGGTGAAATATCCACATGGGATCAGTCAGGCAGGCTTTGGGCCCCTTGAAATCCTGGGTTCCCCTTCCCCGCAATACGTTGGTGTACGTTAAGCCAATGCATATGCTTAATAAACTAAAAATAAATGAAACTTTCACAAGCGTTATTTTTTCCTCTGAAGATTCATATTTGAACAGAAAAATTTCGTTTATTTTTAGTCGCAAAATAATATTTTAAGGTATCCGACTACGTTCCGAACCGTGATTTTGCAAAAGCTTATAAATGGATAATATTTATGATATTTAGTGTCACTTAGATTATAAAATGCATATAAAATTGTTTTAAGAATAGTATTACTATAAAAAATTATTTAAGTACACTATTTTTTTTGACAAAAAATGAACATAGAATGACCCATTTTCAAAATATTCTTCTTTTGTGAAAAATGCTTCTATTATAATAATATTTTGCCTGTATACAGCTCAGACCTCTGTACAATGACTCAACTATAATTTTTGAAATACATAACTTAGAAGTGGGTTTATCCATGTTTTATGACAACAGAGGGGAGAAATTTTAAGAAAAAGACGCCGATAACTGTTTCAATTGGTGGTAACTGAAAATAAAATGTGAATTTTTCAAAAATCATAGTTGAGCCTCTATACAGAGATCTGAGCTATTTACAGGCAAAATATTATTATAATAGAAGCAATTTTTCACAAAAGGAGAAAATTTTGAAAAAAGGTTATTCTAAGTTAATTTTTTGCCGAAATATTGTATTTAATAATTTTTTTTTGTCAAAATGTCCTTAAAACAATTTTATACATGAATTCTAATCTGAGTGACACTAAATATCATGAAAATTATCCATTTATGCGCTTTTTTTTAAATCTCGGTTCCGAATGTAGTCGGATACCTTAACAGATAGGATTTAATGCAACATTTTCTTACCCCGAATTGACTGTGGTTAATTCTATAACCTTTCCTTCCAATTGTTCTCTCACAAAAGAGTCATTCGTATCTTCCTCAATCTCCTCTTTAGAATCAACCCTTAAAGGGCCTCTGGTATAATTGCTGGTAAGAGGCAGTCATGCAAAAGGTGGAAGATAGGGAATGTTGGGATCCCACCCATTGTTTCGTTTGCACATATAGCATGCTGGATGTTATATCAAATTCCACGTTGGGGTCTAGCGGTAAGGCATTGTATGGGCGTTCGACAGCTCTCAGTATTGATCCACTTACCTTGGGGGGAGCACCTGGTGTGTACCACGGAAACGTGACACATTGTTGGGTAGGATGAAATAGGGGGATATGCATCAACGAAATAGACAGTGAACATTGTCAGATGATGAAAGTGGTAAAGTTTGCCTTTTGGAATAATGGCTCGGAATTGCTGTGAGGAAAAATGGCGCTGTGTGTGGGTTTTGTGCTTTTTAAACAAAACAAATTGCTGAATTCTTGACAGATGCATGATAGGTAAAGATGTTCAAATATTAAGGGGTGGGGGAATTCTTCAAAACGTTTTAAAGAAAAAATTCTTATATTATACGTGTACTTTAAATCAAAAATATTTTGCTTACTTATTTTCGTTATTGTTATTGACAACTATGTACTTTTTAAAAGAAAGAGGAAAGAGTTTACAACAGCGAAGCGATTGAACTAACTGTCTGAAAAAACGCGTTTGTAGTTATGTGCCTATGACGTCACATGAATTAAAAAAGTCCATTAAACCTCCATTCAAAGTTGGATTGTTTTGAAATTTCTTTTCGAATGGGGAAAAATACATGTATGGACAATGAATGATTTCTGTTGAATTTTGATTATTTTATAAGAATTGTGTTATTTTCTTTCTTGTTTTGGGAATTCCTATATTTTTGTGAAATTTTATTTGAATTTTGTTAGTAAAAAAAAGAAATCTTGTTGGTTCAACTCAATTTTGCTACTAAAATGCTCAGAAATAGTGAGGCTGTAACATATATTTTTTTCAAAAAATTGAAAAATTTGCAATTTAAGAGTCCTATGAGTCCTTAATAGGAAATTTAACTATTGATATAAAGTTTATATTACTATTGTAGAAACAAAAAAAAATCCAAAAAGTGATCAGAATTCTTCATAAAAAGAAATTATAATAAAACTAAACACATACAATTATTTTGGAAACTTAATTAAATGCATTTTCTTTGTTCTTAAATTTTACATGTTTAAAATGGTGTCTGTACGAATCGTAAATATATAATTATTTTATCTAAAAGCGCGCTTGTGTGTAATTATTTTAAACAGTAACACAAGTAAGAAAATTCACTCTTAATTTTTGAAAGAAATTATCTGTACAAATCGTCTGATATTTTTAAGAAAAATAAATTATTTAAAAAAAATCTTCTGCAGCTATTGAAATAATTATTTTGCGCGGAGTTTTTTCAACTGTTTATGAAATAATAAAGCCAAAAATAATACTCATTGGGTTAAAAGATCACCTCATACACATCTGTATTCTAATTGCAAGCAAAATAACATGATTTCATTGCAATCAAACTCGGAAACTTTTCCACTCCAACAAAATAGACATCTTATTAGTTTAATAGGTAAAAAATTTCCATTTGAAGATTGAAATTCTTCAAAATTTTAATCATTTTCTAGATAATTAATTTCCCATCATCTCATGTTGAGGAATGTGGCTTTAATCCTGCAACGCAGTTGTTATGTCCGATTTAGAGAATAATGTAAAGAATCAAATGTGTTTGAAAATTTAATTATTATTTTCTCAAAAAAGAAATAAAAATGCTTATTACTAAGATTGTTCGTACCTACACTTCACAAAAGAAACTTTATAAGTGATCAAACATTTATAGATTCTGAATATTTTAAAAACGTGGTTGTTTATACATTTCCCTGTACAAACTATTCTAATTTTTTATTCCACTTTTCAGTTAATAACTTTCACTTAATTATCGTTCATTGTACGATTAGATTTTAATACAATAAGTATTCTTTTTCACAGGAATCCTGTTAGAAAGGGAAATAATTAAAAAAGATATGACAAAGAAAATTCACGGTTGAGAGATTCTTCTTCACCCTCGTATATCCTAGATTTCGCAATGAAGTTGTGAAAGAAAAAGCTTTGACACAAAATGTATAACTAGACATACATCACAAAAACCTAAAAAATAAAATTTCGAATATCGTGTCGAAGAAACATTTATCTTACGCAATGGTGAATTAATTTGAAAACATGAATTGTGTGTACATCAAAAATTTCCTGTGTCTCTACAGTTAGCACTCCTTTATTTATTGTACAAAAATGCTGAATAAGTATTTCACAAGCAGATTAAATATAGTATGTATACTTCCCAAAATGAATTGCTCAAATTGTAGGTGTGTCTGTCTACTCAGAAGTGTCGTTGAGAATTTATTAACACATTTCAGGAGTGACCTTTTTGTTCGAAAAACGTTTGCTCAAGTGAACTGAACTCTTATTTTATTTTATTCTGGAAGTAATCACATACATTCTTGTTGAGGGAAAAAAAGCTTAAAAAAGCGTTAAGTATGGTGAATACGTACAACGAAAGCTTGCATATTTCAAATAAAATTTTTTTTTATTTTCATAAGTTGCTGTAATGTTTAAAAAGTTCAAACATCTGTTTTAGCAAATTAGTGTACGTTAGGTTAGAAAAATATTGTATGCATTAAAAGAAACGTACGAAAAAATAAACTGTTTTATTTAGTTGAATGAGATGGTTTCTTTCTCGTTTACGTGCAGCTGACTGACGATAAACAAACATGGCATTCATTGCGATATGTTTATCAAACCGTGGTTATATTTAATTCTGAATTTCACTGTTAATGAGTCATGTGTGTTTTATCCTGTTTATCAATTCTGCTGATTTTATCTATGCAAATTACTTTGAAACTGCAATTTCTAGTTTTCTCTTATCTCTTTTAGCAGTCTGAAGGAAAGACAGGAAAAAATTTAAGAGATTTAAATTGAGGAGATTTTGTAGTCTATTCATTTTTTATAGTGATACTCTGTGCCTGTATTTAGGTTTAGATTTGGTAGAAGAGTTCCATATTACATTTTTCCTAGAGTTGCACTTAGTTGTGTGTGTGTTTTATAATTTCCTCAAGTTGGCCTTTGAAGTTACCTTTGAAGTTGAGAGTTATAAATGCGAAAAAAGGCCGTCTTCACACGAGGCAACTTTGTTATAGTTTCTAATACTATATATTGTTCGTGAGAATAATGTAAGGGGTTTGGTCCATAGACGACAACGATGAGAAGAGAACATCAACAAGATATATTTTAAATCAAAACAGCACAGCAAAACACAGTAAATTCTTTTCATCCATAACACTTTTCATCCATTACACTTTTCCAAAACAAAAACGTTTTTCTAACTGTTGCCACTCCCTCACAGAGAAACTTACCTCTCACGGATTTTGGATAGGGGCGCAACATACTCCCCACCTTGAGTTTGGGGATGCAAACTCAAAAACAAATAAAGATAATATATGCATACAATTTTAGATTGCAAAAAAAAGTACATACAAATATTTCAAAATATTGGAATGAAATTAATTTCTTAAAGTTCTAATACGTAAAAAAAAGTTCAAAGGTGTTTTTTAAGTGTTTATAAATTTCTTAACTGGTTTGATGTTACTTCCAAAGGGTACAGTCGTTGGATTGGTCTTAACATGTCTCCCCTTTCAGTTCGCAATTTCACAAGCCTAATTATTCCATCTTTTCCTGGAAAGAGTTCCAATACTCTTCTTAGCAGCCAATGCAGCCGTTTCTTATCATCTGTACCAATTAACACAATGTCACCTTCATTTATTTTATCTTCTCTTTTGATAACTGAAGAACGAAGGAAACCCAGATAATCTCTTTTAAATCGTTGTTTTAGATTTTTGCGAACCTTTTGAATATATCTCCATCTCAAAACAATATTAGTCTTTTGAATTTGATCCAAATCAGGAACATCATTTAATGGAATGTCCTGAAGAAACATTGAGGGAGTCAATGTTTTCAGCTCTTGTTCCTCGGATATGTAGGTTAACGGTCTGCTACTCATGACCGATTCGCACTCACAGACGAGAGTTTGCAATTCCTCGTAAGACAAACAGGGGAGCGCCCAAGATTTTTTCTTAAGAGATCCTTCAAAATTCCAATCAAGCGTTCCCAGAAGCCTCCCCACCATGGAGAAGAGGGTGGATTAAACTTCCAACGTATTTCGTGGACTCTAAATTCACTTTCAATTGTAGTCCAATCTAATTGTCTCAAAGCGTGGTTTAGACCTGTGAAATTAGTACCATTGTCTGAATATATCACAGAAATTCGTCCTCTTCTGGCAATAAACCTACGCATAGCTTGGATGAAGTCAGTGGTACTAAGTGAAGTTATTAGTTCCAGATGGACCGCTCTAAATACGGCGCAAGTAAAAAGTACTATCCACGCCTTTTGCTTAGATTTAGTCAACAAAGGTCCAGTCAAGTCTACACCTGAAACTTGAAAAACTGCTGCTACTTCTGTTCGGTCTTTTGGAAGAGGAGGAAAAGGTACCTCAAGATGTTTAATCTTTTGTCTTTTACATGTTAAGCATTCTTTGATAACACTTCGGACAGTTCTTTTCCCTTTCACTATCCAAAATCTCTCTTTCACGTAAAATAGTCAGAAGAGTTAATGTCCCAGCATGTTTGTTAACGAGATGTTCTTGCGCTATAAATCTTCTCACTGCCAGATGTTTCGATGGTAGAATTATTAGAGAAATAAAATCTTTCGATTCTTCTTCATTTATCAATCTGGACTTCAATCGTAATATTCCTTCTTCATCTTCAAATATTAGAAGACCTTTTAAACTTTTTCGTGTTTCTTCATTAGAGTAACATTCCTTTTGTATTAAACGGAAAATAATCTTGTGTGCATTTAACAATTCTTCATTTTTAAGTTCAGCACATTTTCTTAAGTCTTTGGCCTTTGGTTGGAAACGCAGTATCCAAGCCATAACCCTAATCATCTTTGAAAATTTTCTGGCTAACTGTGATGAAATTGATTCTACCTCTGTGTTATTAGCAGAGATGACTAACTTTCGTTTTTCTATCTCTACTTCTTTCTCGTTAATATTTACAGCTGATTTCGGCCACTGTACCTTCGAATTTTTTAACCAATCTGGCCCTTGCCACCACTTGCGTTTCTGAAGTTGTTTATGTCCACAACCTCTTGATAAAATGTCTGCTGGATTCTGGTCAGTTGAAATATGGAACAAATCTTCCGAAGTTGTCAATTTTCTAATCTCACTTATTCTGTTGGCAACGAATACCGACCACTGTTCTCGACGAATTATCCACGAAAGAACTGTAGAAGAATCGGTCCAAAAGTAAGTCTTGATATTGGAAATTTTCAGGGCATGCTTCACAGAACTAAAAAGCCTGGCCCCGATGGTAGCGGCCATTAATTCAAGACGTGGTATAGTAATAGTCTTTATGGGAGTTATTCGTGATCTGGCTTGAAGTAATTGAACGGTCACTGAGCCCGTATTGGATTCACTTCTTAAGAAAATGCATGCCGCATAAGCTGTTTTACTGGCATCGACAAAAGTATGGATTCTCAAATTGGATTCCTCCATCACGCCTAACCATCTGGGAATTTTTATATTTTTGAAGTATTTCAGCTGCTTTCCCCATTTAAAAAATTTCTTCCCTATTTCATCATTCACTTCATCATCCCATGCTTCTTTAGTTTTCCAAGTGGCTTGCAGCAAAATCTTAGGTTGAATCATAACAGGTGCCAAGAAACCTATGGGATCAAATACTCGACTAACCAGTTAAAGTATTTTCCTTTTAGTTATCTTTTTTTTTTCATCAAATTTCAAAGATTCTGAATCTATTTCTAAAGTATCAGAATTTTTGTCCCAAATCAATCCTAATACTAGTGATGTCGTACTTTCTGAAGGAATGGCGGAACTTTCCCATCCTCTGAGATCAAACATTCCTTCTTTCATTACATTAGTTGCAGATTCGACGAATATTCTAAGTTCGGCATTATTTTGTACACTAGTTACGCAATTATCGACATAAAAACTATCTTGTAATTTTTTAAGAAATTCTTCAGAGTAACGTTCTTTTCCTGATTCTTTTAATAAATGGTAATTAATAACCGCCATTAAGAGAAAAGGACTGCTGGTGACTCCAAAAGCAACTCGAGCATGCCTGTAAGTTCGTATATTACCCTCATTGTCATACCAAAGAAATCTTACGAAGTCTCGATCTTTTTCATGTAAAGATATTTGGAGAAAAGCTCTTCTGATGTCTGAAATTACACCGATCGGTTTCAGTCTAAATCTAGCCAAAATAGCAGGAACCGATTCAATTAAATTGTTTCCAGTCTCTAAACAGTCGTTTAACGACGGATGGTTATTGATCTTAGCAGAAGCGTCGAAGACCGGTCTTATCTTCATTGAAGATGTTGCGGATGTTTCCTTGATGACAGGTCGGTGTGGAAGGTAATGGTACGAACAGGTAACTCCTTTCCAGGAATTTCCTCAATAACTCCTTCCGCTAACCATTCTCTAAAGACTTCATGATATTTTTCTCTAAAACCGATCTTTTCCAACTTCCTGGTGGTAGATTCAAGTCTTTTTAAGCACAACTCATAATTGTCTGTTAGAAAGGCCCGATCCACTTTCCAAGGCATATGGACCTCGTATCTGCCATCTTCCTTTTGCCGGACTGTTTCTAGAAAGTGAGACATAACCGCCTTTTCCTTTTCCTCTCTTGAATTTTGCTCAATAGTATCCCGTATACCAAGCATTTCTAGATCCCACAGTATAAAGAGACAGGAATATCTTCTTGAGATAACATAGTTACAATATTCATACTTGTATCCTTTTTGTCGGTATATCGGGGTACTTTACCCATTAAAGTCCAACCTAACTTGGTTTCTAATGCTACTAAGCCTGTCTTTAATTCTTCTCGTCGACCGGTAATTAATTTACCGGCTACGTCTGAGCCCAAAAGTACCTCAATGGGACCTGTGTTTTCTTGAATATCTGTTAAGAATATGTTTTTAGTTTTCAATTCATGTATCCAAGAACAATTTTTTGCACTAGAAATGTCATTACAGATGCCATCATGATCTAAAGCATCCAATTTACAAATATAGTTACCATCAAGACTACTCAAGTAGATTTTATAACACTTGTGTTTATACATCCTTGTTTTAGTTCCGCCAAATAAGGAATGGCGAAATTCCTCTTCCCTCTGCAAATTAAAACCCAACTCTTCAGCTGTAGATCTCAAAATATACGATTTTTGTGATCCGGTATCGATGATAGCCCTAGCTTTACGCTCTCTCTTGATGCCATGTACATTTACAACAAGAGTTTGTAATATAACTTCATTCATTGCACGAGAATGTAACGAATCAACTGTGTTTTCATTAATATTTTTATCATTCACATCTTGTTTGAGAGAATCAGACTTATTACATTCAATATTTGGGCACATGAACTTTACATGTCTTTTAGAACACAACTGACAAGTTATTTGAGATCGACATCTAGAAGCAAGACGACCTTTAGCCAAACAAATTCGGCATAATCCTTTCCTTTTTATTATTGCAATCTTTTCTTCTAATGGAACAAAAAACTCCCTTTTACAAAAGCGAACCGGATGATTCTATAAACATAACACACATATTTCGTTTGGTTCATTAATGAATAATTCATTAGCAGACGGGAGTGAGCGTTGGCTCTCTGCCAACTGCTTGCATTCGCGCTGATAGGGAAATATGTCCGATCTACTTAATTTTATTTTTTCTTCTGAATGCATTTCGCTCTTTAGAAACGAAACGATAGAATCAAGTGTTGCAGTCTCATTATTTTTTCTTTGTCTTTCAAATGAACGCAATATATGGGTCGGTAACGCACTTTCGACTAACGGATATAATATTATTCCGCACTGATCCGTGGTTATACCTAAACTACTTAAAGCCCGAAGTTGAGTAGAAAGTTTATTATACAAACCACTTAAAGAATCTTGTTTCTTTTTGTAGCGTTATTTAAAACAAGTTTTAACAACTCTCGTACATAAAAATCAATTAATAATTCATTTCGTCCATATCTTTCACCTAAGCTTTCTATCGCCAAAGGATAGTTTTCATTTGTTATAGGAAAAGATTCAATAAGCTCTCTTGCTTCCGATTTAATTTTTGTCGATTGAACTAAGTAATGAAATTTATCACAATTAGTTAAATTTTTATTTTCGTGTATGTTTATAAACTGATTCCAAAAGGTTAACTAGTCTTTTTAATTCACCTCCAAATTTATACAGTTCAACTTCAGGAAGTCGTGGGGTAATCGCTTTATACGGATTTTCGCAATCAGCCAAATGAGAATTATTACCGGAATTACTACCTTCGTTATTATTTTGTTTACTCTTAATATTCTCTAATACACGTTTAGACTTTAATTCTATTCTCAAAGCCTTTTCTCTATATTCTTCTATAATATTAAATTCAATTTTGAATTCTGTTTCATCTGTTAAAGCATCCAAATAATTATTATGTGTTAACTCTAACGAGTTCGTTTTTTGCCTAAGCAAATGTAAACACATATCAATTTCTTCCGCGTCAGCGTTTTCATTTATCAACAAACTCTCTAACTTAGTGTATGCTTTCGTAAACGCAGTGCGCTGTGCTGTTTTATTTCATTTAATAATTTCCATCTTTACTATCTTATTAAATCATTAAATCAGTTCATACATTCAATAATAAATATATGTCTATGTTCAAGATATAATTATATCAATAACTTCAAAATGGAAATTCAATTCGCTCACCGTTATCAAAATCCAAACCAAAACCCGCCACCGGGGCGCCGAAATATAGTTTCTAATACTATTGTTCGTGAGAATAATGTAGGGGGTTTGGTCCATAGACGACAACGATGAGAAGAGAACATCAACAAGATATATTTTAAATCAAAACAGCACAGCAAAACACAGTAAATTCTTTTCATCCATTACACTTTTCATCCATTACACTTTTCCAAAACAAAAACGTTTTTCTAACTGTTGCCACTCCCTCACAGAGAAACTTACCTCTCACGGATTTTGGATAGGGGCGCAACATTTGTGCTAACCAACTCGTTTTCTGTCACCATTCTTCTAGTGTGAAGAGGTGAGTCCTTTCACACGCGGAGGCAAAATCGAATTAATAGGGAATGCCGGTCACATTGGTTTAATTATTGAGTCCGAAGAAGCAAAATAAAAAGCTTTCTCCAATTTTAATACTAAAATTTCCGCTCCTACATTATCGTTTCAGATGAGTCGGCTAGTGAGCAAGAGAACGTAGTTTTTGAGAAATTCACAGGTGGGTGTGCCATTTGACTACATGTGAAGGGGCCCAGGCGATTTCTATTGAATTCCGACGGTCTGCTCCTTCTGTTATGTGCGGCACAAGTTGACTCGCGTGAAAAGCCTTAATGAAATTTTAAAAAATCGATTACGGTCTCAATATTTCTTCACAAGTCTGTGGCACGATCTCTGGATGTCTTACGAAAAAAATCAAGAATGAATCGTTAATAAATATTATAAAACTAGGGTGTGTTTTTTACATGCACGACACTAAGGTGATCAGTTTTTTTTTACTATAAAAAGAAGGATGAAAAGTTTACGAAAACAATTACAACGTATATGAAACATTTTATGAACTCAAACAAAAACACACACACAAATTACGCTTGGATCCCTTCTAATTATTTACTTAAATGAGTATTTTTTCATTGAATGATTAATTTGTAAAAAAACTCTAACTGTTGCATTAGTTCCAAGTATGTACAACGTAAATTCAACAAGAATAATTAAATTTTTATATAGGCTGTGTTCATTTTTCAAATGGTCAAATATTTCCACCCATCTTTTTTTCAATTTCAACACGCTGATTTTCGCATTGTTCTAAATTATCAGAATTTAAATATACACATTCAGTGTTCTAATTTTTTCAAACATGCATGTCTAAAAAGAGACTAATAGATTAGTTTTAAAATACTGAAAAGGAGGTCACTTTTTGAGGAAGAACAGAACTTATAAAAAAACTGTCCTCCCTAAAGGATGACGATTGGTCACCTTAACAACACTCATAATATTAAAATGATTATTTTTTAAAAAAAATCGTGTCCTTTTAATTTGAAATTTTTATCTAATTTGCATTCACATATACCGTTTATATTTTAAAGAAAACTTTATTTTCAAATATAGAACACAAATGATTTTTTTTAGTATTAGGAATCTTTGTAGGATTTTAAATTTTGATGTAAAAATTATTAGTGTTGGTTGGTTGCTCAGTCTTGGATAAAAATAAGAAAGCAATATCTAGCATCTTGGCTGCTATAAATATTTCATAAAAATTACGCACTTGCAGATGATTATTTTTTATTTCACTCAGACAAAATCTTTTCACGACATAAAAAAATAATAGTTTGAGATGGGTTTTTTTTAATGCGTTAAATTAAACATAATTAATTGATAATGTGTAAAAACATGCATATTTTACAATTATCATATTAATAAGTAATCCTCTCTCTAGATGGGTTTCTGAACAAAATAAAAAAATATTCAACAGCGTAAAAAAGATAATGCACGATGTTATTCGTAAGCAATTACAATGTTTTCACGCGAAAGGATGCTAAAAAACGCTGAATAAAGAAAGTTTACTATAAATATACCCTTATCTTCAGTTCCTATGTGGTACTAACAACAAACAAAAGCAGCTTTCGCGAGTTATAATGAGATATGTAACAAGTATGCCAAGAGAGAGATGATTCAACTACACCAGCTGCCCCAATCAGTTTGTAAAGTTGAATAGATCCGAAACAAGAGGTTCCAAAGCGTTTCATAGTATTAAAAAAAAAGCTTTGCCGCGGGGTCTTTCACCAAATTAATTTATCTCATCTGTGTGTAAGCTGGCTAAAAGTTTCTCCCGCACACATTTATTGGCAGAAAGGGTCAAAGTTCGTCAACAAGCACAGGAAATGGGAAGGGGCTATCTCCATACTGGGAAAAAGTATTTATAGGTTATATTCTATGATGTAGGCTGCCTCTGGGTGTTAGCACTCAAATCCCTCTAATTTTCCTTGAAATTTTATTTTTACGGAAAAATTCATTTAAATGTACTTTTCATTTCAATTATGGTGATAAGGAAAAATTAGGAATAAGTTAAGGAACCTCGTATGAATGGAGTAAAATTAGAAACCTCATGAATTTTTAGGCCGTATGTACAGCAACAGCAGTTATAGTAAGGTGGCCAACCGTCCTCCTTTTATAGGTTCTGTCCTTCCTCGAAAAGTGTCCTCCTTTTCAGTACTTTAAAACTGATCTGTTAATCTCTGTATTCAGAGATGAATCAAACATGTTTCCAAAATGTCGAAGAATGGTCTGAAACGAATATCACAGGAAATAAAAATTTTCAATGGTATTTTTTGACTTACTCGCAAGTAAATTGGGCAGATAAAGAAAATTATGTTGAGTTTTATCGAAAGAAATGTCTGATATTAAAATCGATTAAAATCGATGACAATTGTCAGTTTGAAGTAGAAAGAAGACTGAATGTATATTTAAATTCTAATAAATTAGAACAATTGGAAAATTAACATGCTGAGAAATTGGTAAAAGATGGGTGAAATTACTTAAACCATTTCAAAAATGAACACATTCCATATGAAAATGTAATTATTCTTGTTGAAATTACGTTGTGCTGTGCCCTGGAACTAATGCAGCAGTTGAAAGAGTTTTATTTTTAGTTGGTAATGGATTTTGTGAAGTGACTAGTGAGAAATCAGAATTGAATGTTAATATTTTATCTACAGTGCTTACCGTAAAATTCAGTATGAAGGATATATTAGAAAATGATATGTTGACAAAAAAAAATTCATTCAACGGAAAAATACTCGTTTAAGATAATAATTAAAAAGAATGTAAGTGTAATTGCGTATTTTTGTTTCAATTAATAAAACGTTTCATATATTAAAGTTGTAATTGTTTCTTAAATTTTTCGTTCTCCTTTTCATTGTAAAAAAAATGGTCACCTTAGTTAAAGTAAATATTTGTAAGGAGTTATGTAGTCTATATATAGATTATTGCTCTTATTGCTAACATTAGTTAAACAAAATGGGGGGGAGAGGGATACGTTGCAGCAATAGTTATATTTAAATATTATAAAAAAATACAGCTGGGAAGAAAAACTGTTGAAACCGCCATGAAAACATTGTGTAAAAATTACTAATTAATTTAAATTTTATGAAATACCTTTATTTTACTTTTCATTATTTATTATAGCAAAACTGATTAAAATCAGCTAGAACCGATTCAGAAAACACTTTCGAGCGCCGTATTTCATACTTTAACGATCAAGTAATCGTTATGATACAGTCAGTGGCGTAACGGAAGATATTAGGGCCCCCCAGCAAAGACAGGTTTGCCCCCCCTGCGATGCGGGGGTGTACGTTACTCCACTGACCTAGTTAAATAATAGAATTCAATAATTCTATGCACTTTAACTGACTTGTCTAGCTATTTTATGAAATAACGAATTTCATACTTTAACGGTAATAAGGTGTTTTTATATTTTTCGTTAATCAGGGAAACACCATTACATTGAGAGACCATTAGAGACCATTACATTGATTAATAAAAATTGTTTGTTTTTTAAGGATTAAAAATTGTCTCTCCCTGCCTTTAATTTTCCACCGTTATTTTCTGGTTTCAAATTAATTGCACACGAATACTTTAAGTTTACTGCAATAATAAATTATCAAATTTTTATTCAAATTCTAAATATATTTGGTTATAAAATTGTCTGCATTGCTTATTAGTATGATACTGAAATATGTACAATAACATTTTTATGTTAATTAATATTTTATCTTATATGTAAATCCATTTTTTTTTACAAAAATGCTTTTAGCAAATCATTGTTTCATATTTTAGATAACAATTACGAGTATTATTGACTATTGTCTTTATAATGTGTTTCGACTTAGGGTTTCAGAAACACAGATTTACAAAAAAATTAATTTATATTGGTGACTTTAATTTCATAATTTAAAAATGCTTATAGTTTTATGAAATTTATGAAGCGGAATTTTGCTAATTTGACTTATCTCGGTGTAATAGTGGTTTTAAGAAAAATTTATAAAAGCATTCTAAACTAATTTTTATCTATTGCATTCATTTATTGAATTCAAATTAAGAGGCAAACACTTAAATTTGTTTTGAAAGTCATTTTTATACGTGCCATTAGCAATATCGTTTGGGATATTTTTTTTGCATCCGCATTTTTTATTAATTTACTTTCAAACGCATGAAATTTTTGCGAAACTTTAGATTTGGAACAAAAAATTGTTCTATTTCACACTCTATAATTATTTGAATCAGATCTCTCTACGCATGTTAAAATTCATATCCTCTGGGAAGTACAAACAAAAAATGATTAATGTACCAGGCAACCTGCTTCACTAATTACAAGCTCATGGCTAATCAATCTAAAACGTGTCAATCGCATCTGAGATTAAACGCTATACTACACCTGTAAATGAAAAGTGTGTTACTCATTTGAGGTACAAGTTGAAGTGAATACAAATGCAGAATAAAAACCGGTAAAACTAAATGTTTCAAAAATTACAATCATTAAGAGTACGAAAGGTGTACATCATCGTAACCTTTAACCTTTTCTTTGCTTAAAAAAGTAGAGGTGCTTTTTATTTATCTTCTTTAAAAAAGTGTAGGTTGATTTTAACATATAAATGGAAAGGTGAATATCTTTTTAATAGTATCAGGTTTAGAGGATGTCGAATACTTCAATCGTATAAGTATTTAAAATACCAGTTACGTTGGTTTCGTTTGCGTTACGAAATGGCGTGTTCTAAAAGAATTGGAATAATTCATGAACAGGAAATGGAAAGGCTATAACAGACTAGACACACGCGAACCACTTTTTAATTTTTCTTTCTTTCTTTTTTGCAATTAATTAAGGAAATGGGATTAGCAGCCAAAGAAAGCGCAGGTGTTGGGTTATAAAAATTCTTGATTTTTTCTGTGTCATAACCATAAAATGTTGAATTATTAAAAGAATTTCTAAACTGGTTCAAATCTTTCGATTGTCGGTAAATTAAAACACGCTTTGGAAAGGATAAAATGTGAAAAAAAACAAAACAAACAAAAAGAAAAGAATTTTCGAAGGTTAAGTGAGAATTGTTCAACACGAAACAAAGGGGATTGAAATATTTTTTCTTGCAAAAAAAAATTTCGTGTTAAAGGATATTGCATCCCCCCCAACAAAACTATGGTTATTAGAGTACATTTTATTTCATAGATATGTTTATATGCATGTATTTAATAAAAATCACTGAAACAAAACACATTCACAAGAACTTAATGAAATTTAATACAGAATTTAGCAATACCAAAACTTTTCAGATTTCCGTTTTTGATCAAAAGCCTTAAGAAGCTCCATCTTCATTTTTTTTTTGAGAAATAGCAGTTTTCTTTCCCCCTGAGTTCATTGCCAATGTGCTCGCAAAAAATTTCTTCTAAAACAGGGAAAAACTGCGAACAAAACTTGCTGATTTTTACTCACACTGCGATGCATTCGTCACCGAATTCCAAAGCCAACTGATGAGATGTTTTGTGTAAAGTTTGCAGAAGTGGAGGGTGAAAGTAACTTAAATAAGCAAAATCGACTCCTTTCTACGAAACATGTGCGCGTGTGTGTACGTGAAACCTTTTCTTTCTCATTTCACACCCTTTTTAAATCTCGCCAGCGCAGCTGGTGTTTTCAGTATTTTGTTCATTCCCACGAGGGAAATCTTTTCATGTTAAGCGATTTTCGTTTCGTGCAAAGAGAACAAAATGCATGATACTATATAGTAGTTAGCGGAACCTTTGTATCATTTCGTGTTACCGATATTTCGTCATAAGCGTTTCCGCGATAAACTTATTTCACTGTTTTTAGAAAAAGGAATCTAATGTTTTGTTTTCAAATCGGCCTAGAAAATATTTCACAAAAATGTGTAAAATTTTTTAATTTATATTTAGGTCATAAAATATTTAATTTACAGTTAGTTTTACTCTCAATATACTACATCTATTGTATTTAATATATACAATGGAATTAAAATATTATCAACTTCTGTAATTTGATTCTCTAGAAGCTGGTACTAACTGGTTAACTGAGGAAGTAGATCTATTGTAATAATTCAGCGTCAGTGGCGCACACAAGGGGGGGGTCTTGGGGGTCCGGACTCCCCCAAGCCCTTGATTTTTATCCGATTGATTATAATTCTAAGTACATAGTACGTAAAATTTAATTAAGTATTTGTTATTAATGATTAATTTTATTAATTAATACTAATTATTTATTCAATAATTAATTTTTTACTGTGTTTTGTTCCCGAAAATCGACAAAATCAAAAGGAGCATGATACAAAAATGGTGAACTTTCGAACCCGAACCCCCTCCTGAAAAATTCCTGTGTGCGTCACTGTTCAACGTTTATTCGTTTAGGTTGATCTTACAAGGGGAGGACACGAATAAAATTCATTTGTGGACGAGACTTTATATAATAGTAAGTACTCCTTTAGGGTGTTCACGGCTCAATGTATTAGCGCCGAATGGCCTGTCAATTCGGAGAACATATCATTCGAAATCCATGCTTAGCTTTTAAACAATTAAAATTTAATTGTTTCCAGCTTACTTTCTACGCCGGCGGATGGGGTTCAAATCGCGCGATCACCTTCTTTTTTCGAATTCATTTAATTATTTTTAAAATTAAATAAATTTATTTTAAAATTTAAACATTTTATATAATTATAAAATAATTAAACTAATAATATATAAAAACATTTTTTTTATTTTATTAAATATAGAATAATTACTTTAATAATAATAATAGCAATATATATTTTATAGATCATTTCATATTATATATAATATTTCATTGATAATACATTGTGTTTCACATTATAAATCTATTTCTAACTAATTTTTATGTAAAATGTCATTTAATATCTACTATAATATATTTTATTACAAATATTATTTATATTAATATAAAATATATTTATAAAATATAACATAAATATTTATATAATTACAGTATTTATTTTACTTTATAAAATACAAAATAATTACATAAAAATTATTTAATATTTAATAAACCTTTCTTAAATAAATTTATTTAATTTTAAAAAATAATTAAATGAATTGGAAATAAAAGTTGATCACGCTATTCGAACCCTATCCACACGCGCAGAAAAAAAGCAGGCGTACTACCAACAATGCCATTGCGTCTCGCTGGAGATAATTAAGACTTAATTGTATAAAAGCTAAGCATGAAATTCGAAGGCTTTTTTTCTCCGAATTGATTGGCCATTCGGCACTGCTACATTGAGGGGTGAACACGTACTACTATTACACAAAGTCTCGTTCCCAAATGAATTTCCTTAGTCGTGTCCTCCCCATGTTAGTGGCGTTCACTAGGGAGGGTTTGTGGGTTCGCCCCCCATAGACCAACAGATTTTTAATTTTTTTATCCCTTCGCTTACGCCTCCATATGTTTTTAGAATGTACCTCCCCCATGAGAGAGGTTAGTGTGCACCACTGCTTGATCTTGTTTGTATTGTTTTATTTATTTATTTCTGTTCTATATATTTGAATTTTTTTCAATGCTCTCATATTCCTGATGTTTATTACATTTTCTATTTTTCCTCTATAGGATCCTTCTAAGAGTAATTTAGTGGCCGCGGTAGCGTTGCGAATTCGTGGCCGGAGTGTCACGGATTTGAGTCCTGGTGCCACTGAAGATCCACCGTGTAGCTGAGGAGGATGTTCATCAAATCTGTCAAGGCTCAATGTCCTCCCGTTGGTATGGTGTGGTAACTAGGAGAGGATGATGACAACTCAGGTGTTCTCATCGTCACTTGATCGAAGCTCAAAATTATGAGGTCCTGCACCAATAACCCTTGTGTTGTTTATAGAATAATTTTAATAAAACTCCCACATTCACTCAAAGCAATTAAGAGACGAAAAATAAAGGAGAGATAAAAAGGAAGTCTGGAGAAAAGTTAAAAAGTATGTAGAAATTAGCAGACAGTAGGCGTAACGGAGAATATTAGGGCCTCCCCCTTCTGCGAAATCAGGTTTTGAGCACCAAGCCGTACTTGGTGTCAATCAAGCTTTGGACCCTCTGGGGAGGGGTTACGCCACTGGCATTCGTAGTCCCTGATCTGAACTCTGATCAGTGGAGTAACATATACCCACACATCGCGGGGCAGGATTCTAGGGGCTCAAAGCCTGATTGACACCAAGTACGGCTGGGGGCCCAAAACCTGACTTTGCAGGGGAGGGGGGCTAAAATTCTGCGTTACGCCACTGACCAATGCGAAATATGTGTGATTCCTCTTTTTATTTGGTAACTGACGTGAATAGTAATACGTCAGATATTGAGTAAGGTTTAAATCTTAAGGAATTGTAGTAGTTTGTAACTTATTTTCATTCAATATCCCATCGGCAAATAATTGTCATTTGCACAAGTATTCTTCAAGTAAAAGTTTCCTTTGTTTTCTTCTCAAGGTCAGAGTGTCACAACAAGGCTTTAGTACAGTTGATGTGTTACTTTATTTTATTCTGTTCTGAGAGTTCTGCACATTTTGAGAAATTAACTTTTAACCACCGAATTCTATAGAATTTGGGATTATTTTAAAAGTTTATATAAAGAATATTCGTAAATACCCAAGTATATAGCGTTCTAAAATCACTTTTAGAGTATCATTCGAGATCAAATACAATTATTGTACTCCAGGTGAAAAACTTTTTCGTATAAAAAACAAGGAGGGATGAAAAAAGGACAGCATCGATCTGTGGAGATTTTCTCTCAGCAGGCGGTTTTAATTTTGTTGTTAAATGCATAAAATTTTAATGCAATGTCAATTTAACCCGGGTTTGGTCACGCGGGGCAGAAAGTCAGTCACTCCAGGCTCACAAAATCGTTAATTCTGAGAAAAGTGTTCATTTGTTATCAATTACCTTAATATAAATCCTCCTATATGACAGTCTTCATGGAAGCTAAAATGTATTTGTCACATTTCTCCCACTTTTTTGGGAGAACCAAGGTGACTTATTCTAGATATGGCGACTAAAAGGCCCTACCCCTTAAAAAGGTGCAACCTTAAAAATAAAAACACTTGTTATTAATACAAATAAAAGTGTTCTTTATGTGAGAAGGGAAAGGAAAGAAAAGACTCGTGCATGTGTCAATAAAAATGATTTTTGTTCTAACTGCTAAATATTTTTTTTATTTTTATAAAGCAATACGTTTAGAAGTGATGATATGAATTGACATTATAGCAATACGTTTAAAAAGTGATAAATTTATGTTCTTTCTGCGAAATATATATATTTTTTATTTTGATAAAGCAATATGTTTAGAAGTGATGATACGGATTAACATTATAGCAATATGTTTAAAAGGTGATAACACACGATTGACATTTATATTTCTTTTAAACACACCTTTATTAGTTAGGCCTGTATCTATAGAGACGGAATCTTTGAAATACAACGATATGGAACTCATCCGAAGACCCGTAAACGTAGAGAATAAGTAACCTTCAGACCCATTAATCAATATCCATTGAAGAGCAAGACTAATTCCAGCAGCGACATAATTCTGGCTCCAAATATCAAACTCAAGGATAAATTCAGCAAAGAATAAATGATAGTTTCAAAAACTAAAAAACAGACTTTTATTGTAGATCGAACTAAAAAACGAAAAATAAATTATAGTTTAAAAATAAACTAAAAAACACGCTTTTATAGTGAATCGAACTAAAAAGTAAAAAAAATAATTCTTAATATAAGAATAAAATGATTAACGAAAAAATTAACGTCATTGGGGTAAAAGCGTGGAGTGCTTTGTATTACATTTTTACACTAACTCAGCATTTCGGAATAGAACTAGTAAGAAATTATAACCATTAATATAGAGCACTCCACTCTTTTATCCTAATGACATTATAATTTTCTTGTTAATCATTTTATTTTTATATTAAGAACTTTTTTTTTCACTTTTTAGCTCGATTCACTATAAAAGTGTGTTTTTTAGTTTTTTTTAAACTGTAATTTTTTAGTCAGAAACTTGAAATGTATGTATGCAATGCTCTTTTATTTTGAAGTCATTTATTTAAGATATTTTCCTAGGCTTCTTTCAAAAGGGTATATTTTTAGAACTATAACTCTTTAAGTTCATAAGATATCTGCCATTTCTTTTAAATAAACACGATTTTGATACATATAGAAGTCTAATTTTTTTTTTTATGATTTCTTCTTTTATTTTTAAAGCTGTCATTTTTATGCTCGGTGAACACCGCGTACCCGTAAATTTCTATCTCATTTTTGGTATTCAAGCGCGCGTCATACGCTGGATTTTACGGTATATAAATAAAATATACTTTAGAAACTTATTTTTATTAAATACAAGTTTTTTTTTTTTTACAATATCCTTCAACACGAAAAGAAAAAATATTTCAGTTTCGTGATTCACGATTTTCACTGTATTATGATATACATTTTAAATTTATTTATAAAATTCCTTATTGCTTAGAAATATGTTAGTTTTGCTTTAAAAATGAAAAGTAATAAGAGGGGAGGAAATAGCACTAATTTTATGCTGCCTTGTTATTTTAAAAAATTCATCAATTTTTAAAAGTTTCATGAAGAAATTTAGTAGTTTTATTTGATGCATTTAAGGTATTCAACTATGTTCGGACCAGTGGCGTAACGTATACCCCCGCATTGCGAAGGTCCAAACCAGTGGTGTAACGGAGAACATTTGGGCCCCCTGCAAAGTCAGGTTTTGGGCCCCCACGTTGAATTTTACAAAGGGTAGGCACTTGCGTCAGTCTGGTTTTGGGCCCCTTAGAACCCTGCCCCACCGTGATGCGGGGGTGTACGTTACGCCACTGGTCCAAACCCTGACTGACGCCAAATACGTATTTGAGCTTGGGGCCCAAAATCTGACTTTGCAGGAAGGCTCTAATATTCTCCGTTACGCCACTGTTCGGAACCGTGATTTTGCACAAGCGTACAATATTTTATAAGCGTTTTAATATTTAATGTCACTTAGATTAGAATACACGCATAAAATATTTGTTCAATAAAAAAAAATTTAAATACAATATTTTGGCAAAAAATGAACTTAGAACAACCTTCTTGAAAACATTATCTTTTTATGAAAAATGCTTCTATAATAATAATAATATTTGGCTTATCGTAAATCCGGCGTATAACGCGCACTTTAAACACAAAAAATGAAATCGAAATTCAGGGGTGCGCATTAGTAAGACTCCTCTGAATCATCATGCCAGATCGGCCGTGTAATAATCCCTTGGGGATTATTTCAAAGGGAAATCCGTCACCCGGGCAAAGCAGGCTGCGTGGCAGATTAGAACTCGTTTAGACTTATGTAAAGTGTGTGCTGTTTTTGTGATGTAACGTGTATATGTTTAAATAATTGTTAAAACTAATAAATTTGTTTGGCCAAAATCAAGGCTCGCTTACTCAAATGATGCAAACTTAACTGGCGCAGTCGGCAAAATTCTGCAAACATGTTAAATTAACGTAAATTAAAAAAAAAAAAAGTAAAGCGCTCGTCTTCACAAAAACGAAGTCACTTTTGGAATAACAAAAAAAACAAGGTAAGAGCCTCATTTTTATATAATACTAGCTGTACCCGGCGCGCGTTGCTACGCAAACAACTGAAATAAATTTAAGAAAAATAATTTTAAAGGAAAATCAGTACACAAATATTCAATTCATTCAAAGCCGTTTCGAAAAAATTGTGTGATTACAAAGTTCAGTTTCAATTAGATGTTTATTGAAGTGCTGTGGGATACACAATATTTCTTGTTTTTCCATCTGGTGCGTAGACGAATAAATCAGAAGGTTTTCCAACACGTGAGCAAGCCACATAGAGCTGTCCATGTGAGAAGCATGGATTCTCCAAATTTAATCCACACACTTGTAACGATTGTCCTTGTGCTTTGTTAATAGTCATTGCGAAAGCGAGTCGCACCGGGAACTGTAAACGTTTGAATTCGAATGACATATCTGTAGGGATCATTGGGATACGTGGCAACAGGACGTCTTCACCTTTGAATTTTCCAGTCAAAATTGTTGCCTCGATAACATTGTTCATCATTTTCTTGACTGAGAGTCTGGTTCCGTTGCAAAGTCGTGGTGGATTTATGTTTCGAAGAAGTATGATGAGTACGCCAATTTTCAATGTAAGAACGTGCGGTGGCATGCCTGGCAAATCAAGCGAATTCAAGAATTCAGTTGGATAGTTGACAACCTCATCTTGATTCTCCACAGTATCGATGGACTTATATGTTGTCGTTTCACTGGGTATTCCATGCTGAATGGTGAAGTTGATGGCATTGACATCGATGTTTTTGGCTGCTAATATAGCACGCGTACTGAGCCACTGATGGTTTTTGTAGTTTTGTGCAATGTTTGGGAAAACTTTTTGCACCAATTCGTCGATGCTTTCTGTTATCTTACAGAAGTTTGCTGGCAGGGTGATACATTGTGTAGATTCATCAATTTCCATTCGCCCATTTCCAATATCCGTTAATTGTTTTGAAAAATTTCCAGTCGATGCATCCCGTTGTAGTTGTACACGCATGTTAGTTTTCAAAGTCAATTTCTGTAAATGACGCCATAGAACTGATGATTTAAGACATGCATGAAGTTCATCAGCGGGTGTTGATCGTGGTATAATGGGCAGTGTTTTGTCGAAAATCACCAGACAATAAAATGAGTGCGCCACCGAAGATCCGTCTGTTTCCTCTGAAATCTCGCAGTGTACGATCAAGCGCTTCCAATGCTTTCTTGTGAGACATTGTACATTCGTCCCATATGATAATTTGACACGTTTGGAGTACTTTTCCCATTCCAGAGTTTTTGCTGATGTTGCATGTTGGTGCCTCAGTGTTTTGCAAATTCAACGGCAGTTTCAATGCTGAATGCGTTGTTCAGCCACCATCCAAAAGAGTTACCGCAATTCCAGATGATGCAATAGCCAGTGCAATATTATTTTGTGATCGTATGGTTGCCAAAATTAGTGAAAGAAGAAAAGTCTTGCCTGTACCACCGGGCGCATCTATGAAAAACAGTCCACCGCTTTGTTCTGTGATTGCACGCATAATTCTGTCATACGCAATGCGTTGTTCTAGAATCAACTGCGGAAGATTTGTCCTAACGAATGTACCCAGTTCATCAGAATCATAGTGTGTTTCTCGTTGCAAATCACGATCAAAAAGGTTGTTTGCAGGTCGGTTTGAAGCAGGCATTCCCATTTGCACCAGTGCCTTGTTAGCGATTGTCAAACATATGTCTTCAATCAAAATCAATGCTTCATTATACACGTTTGGTGTGAATTGAATGTCCGGATTTTGATTCGCAGCGCGCAAAACGATGTAGAATATCTTCACTCATGTAGTCCTTTGTATTTTTCCCAAAGATCTTTTGGATTAGATGGGAAGCAGGTTGTTAATATTATGGCAAATAGCGTGCGTATTTGCAGTGGCCGAGCAGTATTCGATGCATCAGCTAGTGCAGTGTCCCAATGTGCATCATTCTCAAGAAGATTTAGTTCTTGGCAAGCTTGGCGATAAGTAGCGCACAGCTGACCGTTGACTGTTCTTAAATCTTGGAAGGATATTGGTCCACGTATATTGATCAACAGCAATCTTAGATAGAAGCATTCTGTATTGTTCGGATGAACAGTGTACAGACGACCCAATGCATCACTGGAATATAAATTGGTATGTCCTTCAACTGCTTTACCTTGTTTGCGACGTTGAAACTTTTTAGTCGATGCATTCCACGTGTAGAATTTCGGTACTTCAGAATAAAGCAAAGTTTTAGCAAAAAGATCATCTTGGCACAATGAGTAAAACGCAGTTAAAGTTGTTGCCGGTGGAACCAATGCTCTTGCACGTACATTATCTGCTGTAAAGTACACGCGCTGTCCATTCTCGAGATGCACCGCCAAGTGTATTACTGATGGATGTCGTTCATGGATTGGAAATAAGATGCGCCATACTGCTTCATTGCTGCTTATCTAGCGTCCAAGTTGGTATTGGTTGATTTCATCGAGCGGTGCAGCTACATTCCCTACTCCGAAGACTGCCATGTCGCTTCCTTTGTTGACATATTTGCAAATGTATTTGATCGACTTCACTGAATTGCAATACTCAACATTAATGTGTGCTTTCAAGGTCTTTGAAAGCAGTGGTGAATATGGCACAATCCAACGATTATCTACTTCAATATCAATGTTTCGTACTTTCAGAACGACGGATTTGTCACCATCCTCAACTGATCGTCGACGATGCAGTGGATATCCGTCATTGCCAGTGATAGTATCAGAAACCAATTTTCTTGGGTATAGTTTCGTGCATTTCCCATCAGACATGCATGATGAATTATTGTTGAATGCGCCACATGGGCCATGGATCATATTTTTGATGACGACGTCGAATAAGTTTGGATCAATGTGCTTATCTGGTATTTCTGCTGAGATGATTTGATCAATTTGATCTGGCGTAATTTTGTTGATTAACCAAACCAAAATATGTGCATGTGGCAATCCTCTTTTCTGCCATTCAATGGAATACATCCAGCAGCGTGTCTCCAAAAACATGATGCTTGATAATAAAATCCATCAAACATTTCAATTTTTGTTTAAATACGCGTGCGGTAATGTCATGGCGGTCCGAAGATGATTGTCCAACTAATAGAAGTTCTTTAATTTCATTCCATGTTGGATTGCATGCAAAGGTGACGAACAAATCTGGACGACCATATGCGCGAACGTATGTCATCGCATCTTGTGCGTATTCATGCATGTTCCGTGGACTCCCCGTGAATGTAGACGGTAATATGGCCATTCTTCCCAATTCGTTTGGATTGACGTTACCATCATTAACGATTGCGTCTCGTAAATGGATGTACTGTTCAGAACGCAACTCGGTTTGATTCAATCGAATATATAATAGCCGTTCGGTTTCAATCTTCGCGTACATGTCGACGATATATTGATGGAACAATTGTCTACATTTCAGAATGTGGTTCTCAGCGTTTTGACGAATCATCAGTCGATACGAATAATAATTCATGGCACTGACTTTCTTATTCGTTCCCTCACCTGTTTGTGGATTTATCATTTTGATGTTAAAATGATATCCATCATCTCCTCGCCAAAACAGAATCGGATACTGCAATCCGTCGTATGAGCGATGAGTTTCGGAGACTCGCTGAATGTCACCACTTCTGCGATGAAGAATTATGTCGCGCGATTCAAATTCTTCGCCAACTATAACGATCGCCACTTCATCGATTGTTGGTGCATTGAACTGTCTCTCGTGTTGGCCAACGGGTCTTTTGTCTGCTCGAATCACAACTGCATAGTCATCGGCTGGCATTCGTTGAATGGCGGTTTTAAACAACCGAACTAATTCATTGTGTTGATCGAAAAAGGCCTTGTAACGCACCCACAATTTCTCGTCTAGTGCCCGCATTATAATGACATTGTTGTTCAATTTGTTCATCACTGTTTGCCATAAAATAAATTTGAAGGAACTTGTGATCTGCGTCCGGCAATGGTAGAAGCGATCCGGCATGATGATAAATTTGCCCTTGGACTCTGAATGTCGGCATGTAATTTTCGCGCACGATGTTCGTTGCACCGAACGATGTCATTTGGAAGCATGAATTGTACTTGCGGATGTTTTCCAAGAAATGCTTCGACACACGTGTAACAGCAGATAGAAACGTTGACAGTGGTTCGGGTGGTGAATGTAATTCTGGTAGCTTAACTTTCCACTGGCGCAGCACATTCCACGCGTTTCATTTTTAAATTTGAGTGCACTACAATACATGCAAATTTTATCCATTTTTCCAATGACGACATTTGGATGAAGACTGTAATCATTATTACTGTCATAATGGAATGCACTAAGATTCAAATCAGCGTGCAGTGTTCGTCTTGATCGAGCAGTGCTTATTCGAACATTTTGCAGCCCTTCTTTCCCGTAATTCAGTTGTCTCAGAATAACGGATCTGATTAGTACGTATTCGATTAGTTTCTAATCTTACTTCTCGTTGGTCAGACGATTCAGACGAACGGGTCTCAGTGGCGTGTACTCGAAGATTTTCCAGCCTTAATGCTCGTTGCTCGTCTGATTCTGAGGCTCGTAATGCTCTTCTCTTTCGTGCTTGAGGTGTAGATCGGCCAATTGCTCGTCGCTTTGGAGGCATAATTATACAGGAACGACGTGATGCTTTTGAATTTATAAAACGTCGCAAAGTCGCAGATGATATAAGATGCTAATAAGAAAAAAACCGCACAGCAAATGCGTTCGGAATGTCAATCAGCAGTCAAATCCTTCACATACACATTCGATGATCTTCGTAAATTCACTGTAGAAAATGAATATAATCAGCTCACGGAAACTACAAATATTCAATCCGATTGAAGTATTTATCTAAATTAATTCAGCTTACGATGAAATGCACAAAATTATTCGAAAAACTCTCCCAAATATAAAAATACGCACAATATTGTCTGTTTAATGTAAGCTAGACATGAATTTCACAACCTACACAAATTCTTATGTCACTCTCGACTCGAAATGTCATCTATCGTTCGCTTCATTTGTTTCAATTCATATCAGCATGACAACATGTAACGACAATATATGAAATTCATTAGAATGACATCTTCACATAATCAAATACATAGTTTACGATTCTAGAAAAGACATACAGGTAAACAATCATTTTTATAGAGATAGAGAAGAGAAGAGAAGAGAAGGGAATAAGAGATAGAGGAGAAGAGAAAGAGAGAGAGAGAGAAGAGAAGAAGAGATAGAGAAGAAAAGAAAGTTTATAGTTTTATTTTACTTATCGCACCAAAAATATATTTTGAGAACTTTTATTTATACGAATTTGTATAGATATCTATTAAAATCAGTATTGAACTTGATACATGGAAGCGCCATCTGGTGGTAACTTCCATTAATACGAATATCATATTCGTTTCCTCTGTGTAAAAATACATGGTCATAATGATTTTCATGACAATCGGTTGAACGGGGCAGAAGTTGCTACTCTGCAGCGCCACCTGGTGGCGAGTGGCATCAATGAGCATATTATATACAAACCTTCTCCGTGGAAAAATTCATATATATACCAATTTTCATAAGAATCGGTACAGTAGTTTTTGAGTTCATCGAGGACATACATACACAAACATTCATTTTTATATATATAGATGACTCCTCAATTTGTAATCAGAGAGAAATAAAATATTAATTTATGTCGACGAGTTATCGAAATGCATGTGTAAAATGTTTTTTTTGCACGCCAGTGCTTACTTTCGTTTTGCCATATCAGTAATATAAATGGTAAACTTGTTTGGATACGGCAGTATTCGATAAATAACACGACATGTATTAAGTATATTAGGTAATTAAATGTTGTTGTTTGTTTGAATATATCAGTATTCTACATGATAAATTTGTTTGAATACGCCAGTATTCGACAAATTTCGTAAATAGCACGACATGTGTTAAGTATTTAAGTAATTTTGTTTGTTGTTGAAATACATCAGTATTTTAAATTGTAAATTTGTTTGGATACGCCAGTATTCGATTAAAAGTATAAGAAGCATTTGTTGTTTATATTATACAGTATTCTTGTATTAAATAAGTTTTTGTGTTAAGTTTTGCATACGCCAGTGTTCAACAAATTTGTGAGGGTAATAAAATTCGGATTAATTTTGAAGTTAGTTCGTTTTCAGGTTATTCATATTTAGACTTAATTTGTTTTTCTTTTCCCGCTGGAAGTGTTGATTGAAATATTTGGTTGAAATATAATGTATTCCAAAGATTATTTTTACGAGTAATCTGAATGTAGTAGCAATACTGTGAAATTATATGATACATGCAAACCGTTGTAGCGATGAATCAATAATAACCTCTACACCGGAAACCATTTTTTTTATGTTGTTGTGGAACAGTTTCCTTTTAATTTATTGAAGTATATTGCAAAACATTTTTTTTATAAAAATTTTTGTGGAATTGTTTCGGAAAAGTAATATTTCTTTTACTTAAGATTGAGGTAGTGTATAAATTGCAATTTTATTGTCATATTTTACTCTATTTTATTTGTGATTTAATTAATTACGATATAATACTTGCATATGTTTATACCAAACGATATTTGATTTTGTATTTGGGTACTTAAGATTGTATTAATATCATATTGACATAACTTAAATGTGAAGTGTTAGTTCAGTTACATATTGAGAGGAGTAGTTGTAACAAAAGTTTTTTTTTCTTTTTTCCTTCTCATTTTCGTGATTTTATTATTGAGTAGATAGGTAAACAAGTAGTAAAAATGGCTTATTTAGGTAAGGCACGAAAGGAGGATCTTAAGCTATTGGCAGAGGAGCTGAATCTTAATGTAGGGAATAATATGAAAATTGCAGATTTGAGTAAACTAATTACCACACACCCAGATTATGACGAGGAGTTTAGCAAAATTCTACTCACAATTATAGTAGAGGATACAAAACTTCGAGAACAACAGGAAGTGGTTCGAAAACAACTTCGAGAACAAAAGGAATTTGAGAAAGAGAGGAAAAGGCTTGATCACATGAATTTCAATTGGAAAAATTACGATTAGAGAATGAAGGGGGTTAACTAGTACACCTGAGGCTAAAGTTAGCATCTATGAGTTAACGAAAGTTGTACCCAAATTTGAAATGAAAGATGGGGACATAGTTTTGTTTTTGACCTTATTCGAGCGACAGGCAAAGAGAGTTGGCATCAAAAAAAAGACACTGGGTATCGGCTCTTATGCCAAGTGAAATTAACCAATTAATGGCTCGTGAAGCAGAAGAAAAATTTGACGACTATGATTATATTAAAGATCTATTGCTGAAACGTTTCAAACTTAGTGTAGAGATTTTTCGGCAGAAGTTTGTAAAACACCAGCGAAATTCAGCTTTATCTTGGCGTGATCTTGTTTTCCAAATAACCAGCTATTTTGAAGAGTGGCTTGGAGGTTTTGGCGTAAATGATTTTGAGGGGTTGAAGAACCTCATGATTACAGATCAGTTGAAATGACGTGTCCCTGGTGACGAAAGAGAACAGTTTGTCGACAACTGGGTTAAATCAATTGTTCCAGGCGACCTTGTGACAAATCTATACGGAACTTTATCACTAACCTTCTGAGTCGTCCTTTTTAGGGAAATTTAATTCCCTACCTATTTCCAATCAACTCCAAAAAAAGCGGACAGGATTCCTTGTTATGCAGATTAGATGAAGTATTTAAGTCAAACGGAATAGTAAAGTTAGAGCAGTAGGAGATAGAGATTGAAGCAGAAAGTTATAGTGAAGTTAAATTGAAGATTTCTTGTTGGAGATAATTTACTCTCAAGAAGAGTTGAGATTCCGTTGGTAATTATTGATTTATAATTAAAGTCTTATTAAAGTTTTAGGAGTGAGATTAAAGTTAAATGTTCAATAGGAACATTAATAAATATAAATCTGGGATCTCTTATCGTAGTAACCTCTGCGTGATCGTTATTTAATTGTTAATTAATTGGATCAATAATTAAGTTATTTTAAAGGATATTACCTTTAAAACCTTATAATACTAGTTATATTTGTTAATAAGTCTTTGATTCTATTTGGATAAGATAACCAAATAAAGAAAGTTGTTTATAAAAATGGCTTCTGGTTCTTACATGACTCCTATTTATTCTCGTTCTCAAAGTGAGGTCCAAGGAGACCTTCACAACCTAGCTGACAAGCTAGATGAATACGATAGCGTGAGGGCTAATGTAAAGGGAACCCACTCGAATGATACCAGGTACGGGCCGATAAATACTAAGTTTGTCTCGTATAATAAGGGCGCTAGTCTGCAACCAAAAGATGCACCATTTTTTAGGAAAGCTAAATTACCGATAGAGTCAAACACGGGAACAAGTAGAGGGTTTAAGCCTAAATGTTTTATTTGTGAAAATGTAGGATATTTGGCTCAAGAATGCCCGAAAAATACAAGAAAGACACCGCCTCGCAATGCCAGAAGTAACATAATTACTGCTAAGGGATCTGAACTAGAATTTACCAAAGAAGTGATAACTGCTAGGATCTCAAAACTAGTCTCCATTCCCATCAACACAAGGGATAGAATTGATGATCTTCTGTTAGTTGATATCAAATGTGGACAGACGTCCATAAAAGCGGTAATCGATACAGGAGCACAAATATCAGTCTTACGCGAAGACTTGATCAGTAAAGATTGTGGAGAAGGTGAGGGAACTATCCAAATCATTTCGGCATTTGGTGAAAAGGAAATAGCTGCTCTTAAACTATTTAACTTAAAAATGGATGATGGGAAGCATGGGTCGGTTCAAATCATGTGCGCTGTGTCCAAGAAACTCGTCAACGACATGTTGATTAGCGCCACCGCTTATGAGATTCTGTTAGAAAATGTTCAATTATTTGATTTTGAAAATCAGAGAGATTTTGAAGGCACTAAAGATAAAGATGTACAATTAGAAAGGGAGGAAAAGCTATCTGCTTTAGCCTTAGGACAAGAGACCGATACATCTGTGACGAATCTAAAAAACTAACCTTCTGAGTCGACCTTTTAGGAAATTTAATTCCCTATATTTCCAATCAATTCCAAAAAAGCGGACAGATTTTGTTAAACTTTAAGTCAAACGAAATAGAAAGTTAAAGCAGGAGATTGAAGCAGAAAGTTATCGTGGATTTAAATTGAAGATTTCTTGTTAGAGATATTTAAACTCAAGAATTGAGATTCCGAGTGGTAACTATTGATTTGTAATTAAAGTCTCATTAAAGTTTTAGGAGTGAGATTAAAGTTAAATGTTCAATAGGAACATTATTAAATATAATTCTGGGATCTCTTATTGTGGTAATCTCTGCGTGATCGTTATTTAATGTTTAATTAATGAGATCATTAATTAAGTTAATTTAAAGGATATTATCTTTAAAACCTCATAATACTATTTAAATAGATTTATTAATAAGTCCGTGATTCTATTTGGATAAGATAACCAAATAAAGAAAGTTGTTTATAAAAATGGCTACTGGTTCTTACATGACTCCTATTTATTCTCGTTCTCAAAGTGAGGTCCTAGGAGTCCTTCACACATCGGAAACAAATGAGGCGAAATCCTCTTTTGTTAAACTTCAGAGAATGGACGAGTCATTAAGATCAGTCTGGGGCCAGGCTGAGAACAAACAAAGTGCGTACGATATTGATGATAGAGTTTTGGTACACACTGAGTCAATATGCGGTGAAAATGTAAAACAAGTGGTCTTTCCCACCTGCAAAAGGGAAGAAGTTATGAGAGTGGCCCACGAAATACCCTTAGCTGGACATTTAGGCGAGAGTAAAACTAAACAACGCATCAAATATTCCTTCTTCTGGCCTAAACTCAAACAAGATGTAAGGTCATTTTGTCAAAGCTGCAAGACCTGTCAGCTTAGAAGAGGGCTCACTTACCGGGATAGAATTCCCATAACACCCATAGTTCGACCGGAAACCCATTCGAAGTATGGAGTGTCGACTGCATTGGCCCTTTGGAACCATCCTCTCGCAGAGGTCATAAGTATATTATCTGTGCTGTCGATGTTTGCACTGGATGGGCAGAAGCTGTACCGGTTAGGAATATCAAGGCAAAAACAACATGTGAAGTTTTAATGAGGATATTCACACAAACTGGGTTCCCAAAATTATTTGCACTGATCAGGGAACGAACTTCACCGCTGAATTGACTGAAACCTTCAAGGACGTTTTGGGAATTGCTCCAAGATTCGCTACTCCAGAACATCCGGAGAGCATGGGGGCTGTAGAGCGTTAGAACCGCACTCTAAAAGAATTGCTGAATAAAAATATTCAGGAAAACACACAGAAATAATTGGGATTCTCACCTTCCGTATCTCATGTTTGCTTATCGGGAAGTGCCACATAGCACAACAGGCGTCTCGCCATACCAACTTGTTTATGGTCGACTACCAAACGGCCCATTGAAACTATTGAAGGAGGTTTGGACTGGTGACAAGGAAATTCCCACTGGTAGTTCAAAGTCCATTGAGGAATATTTGAGAGTCCTAACTGAAAAATTGAAACAGGCTCATAACCTAGCAAGAGGAAACTCTGAAAAAGCGCAAGCTGACTATGCAAGTAGATACAACCTTAGGTCTAGAGAAAAACGTTTGGCAGTTGGTGACCAAGTTTTGGTACTTATCCCATCGTCGTCTCACAAGCTTTTGAAAAAATGGATGGGTCCTGCATCTATCATAGAACTACCGAGACCACATACAGCGTGAATAAAAATGGAGGATGGAAGTGAAAGAGAACTCCACTTCAATAAATTACGGCCATACGTAGCCAGAATTGAGCAAATAGGTCTAATATTTGACCAAGACAATGAATTTGGTGATCTTCACTATGCTCTTACTGATACCGTAGAATTGGACGTTAATGACATTTACAAACATGTAATGAACGGCTCTTCTGGTCTAGAAAATTCTCAAAAACATCAGCTTGTGGACCTCCTCTCTAAATTTTCAGACGTATTTAGCACTGTTCCAGGCTCTGCTAAGGTAAAAGGACATTCAGTGAGTTTAATGCCCGATTTCGTTCCAAAGAAACTGAAACCTTATCGCATACCGATAGCCCTTCAAGAAGAAGTAAATAAACACAAACTAACGATTTACTTCAATTAGGACTGATTGAGCCTAGTGAAAGCGAATGGGCTCTTCCTATCGTATGCGTCTCTAAAAAGGACGGAAGCGTAAGACTCAGTGTAGATTATAGACTTTTAAATAATGTCACAATTACTGATGCATATCCAATGCAGAACGCAAGAGACCTTCTTTTTGAAATTGGCCAAGCAAGATTCATAAGTGTACTAGACTTGACAAAAAGTTATTGGCAAATCCCTATGAAGGATGAGGCCAAGCCTCTGACAGCATTTGTGACTCATTCAGGGCATTATCAATGGTAGGTTACGCCCTTTGGCATAAAAAATGCTGGGAGCACCTTTCAGAAGTCCATGAACAATGCTCTACTCTTGCATCGGAAATACTGCCGCTCATATATCGATGATGTCGCTATCTATTCAACAACTTGGGATGAACACCTCGATCATATCGCCAAGGTGTTTAAGTCTTTGCAAGAAGTAGGACTAAAGGTGAACCTGAAAAAGTGTGCCTTTGGCAGAAAATCTGTCAAGTTTTTAGGTCATATAGTTGGTTCAGGAAAGCATTCTCCGGATCCTGAAAAGGTAGAAACGATTCAGAAACTGAGTCGACCTACCACAAAAAGTGAAGTCAGAAGTTTCTTGGGTCTCACGAGCTATTATCGAAATTTTATCCTGAACTTTTCACAGTTAGTATTGCTCTTAACTAATTTGACTAAAAAGAACATTCCGAAGGATATTCATTGGGAATCGTTAGCTGAAGATTCTTTCGTTAAGCAGGAACATGTAAAAATGCCTTCTCTGCATACACCAGATTTGTCCCGCCCCTTTCTACTATTCACAGATGCTTCCGCTTCTGCCATTGGTGCTTGTTTAGCTCAACCCAATGACCATACGGAGGAAATGTCAATTGCTTTCTTCAACAAAAAACTGACTTTGTCCCAAATGAAGTGGTCCACGATCGAGCGTAAAGCATTTAGCGTGTTAGAGGCGCTTCGTAAATTTGACACTTGGATCTTTGGGTCACAAATCGAGGTCATTTCAGATCATGACTCTTTGACATATCTTACCAATAGTGCTCCTCACAGTGCCAAATTGACCAGATGGGCATTGGCCTTACAAAGATACAATGTTAAAGTTTCCTATAGAAAGGGTAGTGCTCACAGGAATGTAGATGCACTTTCTAGACATAGAATTTCTGAGTAGGGGTTTTTTTTTGCATCATTGTTATACATATTCACTAAAATTTTTTTCTCTAGAAGTATAAGTAAAGAAATAGTAATGATAAAATTAACATACACGTAGAGTATTTGTTATACACTGCTGGACAATTCTCGGATCACAAATTGGGCATAACAATAAGCGAGACATGAGGCTTTAAAATATAGTTGCCACACTGTTCAGACATTAGAATAAAAAGAATATTTATTGTTCTGGAAAGTACAAAATCTGTGAAACATCTGAAAGAAAAAAAATGTTCATTTGATTATGTGGAACAATGCATCTAAAGTCAGCAGGCACCTTAAAGAAAGGTACCAGTACGGGATATGTCCACCGTGGAGTGTGATAACATTCCACACGTATATTTTGTTATCCAGTGTTGAGGCAATTTATCCCATTCCTCTGTGAGTGCACGGATGAGTTTCTTGTTTGTCGCAGGATAGTTTCGACCAGCACTTGCCTCCCCAAAGCATCCCACATTTTCATTGGGGTTTAGATCTGGAGAACGCGCTGGCCATTTGAATACCCTCGCTGTCTGACAATCCTGAACAGCAGTGTTCGATGACATGTTGCGTTGTCGTCCATAAAAACAAATTTATTGAGGAAGTAGAGCTTCATCAATGTATCGTTGGCCCGTCATAGTGCCATTCGCAACCACATGTAGGCGCGTGCGGCCATTGATCATGATGCCGGCCCACACCATGATACTGTATGTCGGATATCGTCCTTTTCCTGGATATTTTCTGGAGATAAGCAGACCACTGCAGATTTTCTACAATCCGATGACAGACTGAACCTACTCTCATCTGAGAATAAAATGCCCAGTCCTGTTAGGTCAATTGATGCTCACGACACCATTGCAAACGGGCAGTGCGGTGCTGTCTGGGGACACACACAACAGGTCTGCGTGCGTATAGTCCTCCTCCCCCTTAAACGTCTGGCAACAGTTTTTCGGGAGATCTGCTTTCCTGATGCCGCAAGAAACTGATTTGCCACCTGCTGAGCATAGGACGATATATCTGTCTTTGCAGGTGTCGTACTTCTAGACCTCCCCGTGCGTCTACTACATTCCAGTAGTTTTAAATGACTTATGAAACAACGCTGTGAGCGATGTGGGGTTATTTTTCGCCCTTCTTCGATTAATAATTCGTAAAATATCTATGTTTAAATAAAAATTTAAAACTTCGTCTATTAAATCTTTCCTGTAAAACTTTGACTTGAAACAACAACTGTCCACACGCGTCAAAACCTTTAAAGCTCTTATGAACGCTATCACGTGATGAACAGACGTGGAAAAAAAATTGCATACTCATACTTCTTCTTACTAATATCCCGCACTTAGTCTAATTTTCCACATTTTGCATCCTTTCATTTTGTGGTTGCTGTGGATGATAGTGTTATCCGTCCTTAGCAATTGTCCAGCAGTGTATGTATTCTCTTGGGTTTTCTTTGCCTTGTGAAATTCCTAATTCTTTTATGTGGTCTTTTGTAATGTATGTATATTTTTGTGTCTCCAAGGAGTTATATTATCTGGGGCTCTGCACACTAACCAATTTTCAATCATTTCTCTCTGAATTGTATCCATGTATTTTTTTTAGTCCATTTTCAGGCGCATCGTCTTCAGACAGATGCTTTTCCAATGGGGGAAGGAGTAAGACTCCTTTGAATCATCATGCCAGATCGGCCGTGTAATAATCCCTTGGGGATTATTTCAAAGGGAAATCCGTCACCCGCGCAAAGCAGGCTGCGTGGCAGATTAAAACTCGTTTAGACTTATGTAAAGTGTGTTCTGTTTTTGTGAGGTAACGTGTATATGTTTAAATAATTGTTAAAACTAATAAATTTGTTTGGCCAAAATCAAGGCTCGCTTACTCAAATGATGCAAACTTCACTGCATTATACTTAACTTAACGGCGCGACAGCCCATGAGGGTCAAGGCCTACTGTGCCCAACTCAGTATACGCGTCCTTGGGCCCTGAGGTGTATGAGCAGATGTTTTGGTAAGGTGGTCAACCTGACGCGAAACTCCCAGTGTTAAGTTCCCAAACAAGCTTGGTACTCATTTATCGACCCATTGAAGGGATGAGTCAACCTTGCCTAGCCCGGGGTTAAAACCTCGAATCTGTAGTTTGGAAGCACGATGCACTAACCACACAGCCACTGGGCTTCGATGGTGAAACTACACTACACCGTTATACACCGCATATGAAAATAATAGCTTCAAAAATTAAAAAAAAAGATACGAGCATTATGAAAATTTTACTTCTATATATATCGAAATACTGTTTATTCTAAAGAAATGACATACTCGGTGAACTTAAAGGGTTGTAGTTCAAGAAGTGTACTATTTTTCTCAAAAGCCTGGGATAATACATCAAATAAATGATTTAAAAACATAATACCACCACGTTAGTACATTTCATGTTTCTCCGCAAAAAGTGGGTGTGCGCTATACGGCGAATACACCTAAAAATTAAAAAATGCTGCTTGAAACTACAGATGCGCGTTGTACGACGGTGCGCATTATACGCCGGATTTTACTGTCTGTATAAATAAGACTTCTCCAGAGGGCCTGAACTACAATTTTTGAAAAATTCACATTATTTTCAGAGTTACTACCCATTAAAATAATTATCAGTGTTTTTTGTTAAAATTCCTCCTCTCTGATGTATAAAAATATGGATAAATCCACTTCTAAGTTATATACATATTTCAAAAATCCTAGTTCAGGCTCTGTAGGAAGATCTGAGCTACATATAGGCAGAATATTGTTATTACAGGACCATTCTCCATAAGAGACGAGCATTTGGAAAATAAATAATTCTACGTTCATTTTTTGCCAAAATATTGCATTTAAATAGTTTTTAATTATAATAGTATTCTTAAAACAATTTCATACGTGTATTCTAATCTTCGTAACCTTAATTAAAAAAAAATATTCGTTTGTACGCATTTGAAAAATCACGGTTCCGAACGTAATCGGATACCTCAAAATCCCCAAACTGGGGTCATAAAATTATCATTAACTCTTTAAAGCAAATTTTATTATTTTATACATGTAAGGATAAAAAATTAGATTAGATTTAAAATTAAATTTCCTATATAGCAATTAACTTTTATTTTTCATTACATCTTCAAGTATTAAATTCTGTATTAACTTTTATCTTTCATTACATCTTCAAGTATTAAATTAATTACCCAATTATTTCTCCATAAACAGATGGCCTAACCACTAAATATTTCTGATCCCAGATCATTATATTTAATAGCCCTATATGTCAGCATTAACTTTCAAGTATACTCATAGAATCAGAGGTACTTCTCACATCTGGGCTAAAATGGTAACAACACTTAACTTACATTTTGGCGTCCTTTTTCTCTTAGCGTCAGATGGTGTGGAGAATTCATAGAATAAAAAAGACCCCTTTTCAAAATTAAGACTGATTCTGACTCGAAACATGTCATACATATATTTTACATTTGGGTTTCTTAGCTCTCTCTATCCCTACAGATACATGTGCATTCGCTAAGATATTTGCATGTGCCCAATAAAAAGCATTAATACAGAAGGTCCTTTGCACTGTATGGAAAAGATTTTGTAATTTATTTTCTCGTTTACATTTGGAGATAAAACTTTGGAAACTACAGAATAATCGTCAGCTAATGTTTTCTTTTAATTGGAATATAAAATAAAAGATTTATTTTTTGAAAATGACTCCTAAAATTGATAGTTAGCTTTTGATGTAGGCTATGTAAAAATGTACTTTAATAAACTTATTTATTTATTATTATTTTCACTGTACCTGTAAAATTACATCGAAATTTAAATCCTAATGCATTGATAAGAATTAATTCTCAGAGAAGTACTAAATTGTAAATACTGTATTAATGTCCCTCCCCCTTAAAAATTCGATTAATCCAACGAAGAACCCCGTTTAAATTAAAATGCAATGTTCCCTAATGGGTTCGTAGAAACGACAACAGGTAGAGAGTTTCTGTCACTCTCAGAAAGATTACGAACATATGTTTATTGATTTTCTATTTTTAGATTTCTGGGAATTCTAAGGCATCTGCTTTTCTGTTAAATAGATCGCAGCTTCATTCAGATGCGTATAGTTTTACGCTTTGGTATGAGAACACAGGAAATAACAGAGAATTTAACATATAGTGTGACTTAAAACTAAAACTTTGATAGGTAATTTCTTTAAAAGTATACAGCGCTTATTGCAAGTAATATTATTTATTCTATCAGCAAACATGAAAACTAATTTGAAAACTGTTGCTTAGAGTATCGCGGATTGTTTTAAACATTTTCTTTTTTAGTCGAAGAATATTAGAAAATTTTTATAAGCAATTTTCTATCAAAATTTTTTTAGTTCTAGGTCAGGGATTGGCAACTTTGTGGCTGTGGCAGTGGCGTAGATGTCGGCATACTTTCGAGATAGAAGAGCCAAGTTGTTAGTGAAGCAAAATAATTATGGTATCGAAAAACTATGTAGAATATATTAGCCGTTACCCAACCGCTTCGTTGGGTATATCATGATGTTCTATGAATATGTATAACTAACTTAACTCAGTGGCACAACAGCCCATGAGGGCCAAGGCCTACTGTGCCCAACTCAGTATACACGACCTTGGGCCTTGAGGTGAATGAACAGATGTTCCGGTTAAGTGGTCAATCTGACGCGTAAAACCTCAGTGTTAAGTTCCCAATCAAGCTTGGTACTCATTTATCGACCCACTGAAGGGATGAAAGGGTGAGTCAACCTTGCCCCAGCCCGGGGTTTGAATCTCGTACCTGTGGTGTGGAAGCGCAATGCACTAACCACTCAGCCACTGGGTTTCATTAATATATTTACTGTTTATAAATCATTGATACCTAATTTATAGCATTAAGAGTTCGATGATATTGAAAAATACTCTTATAAATCTCACCTCTTGATTTAAAATGGACGGGACTTCAATTTATAAAATTGAAGTAGATTTAACTTTTACGCTCCCGTATTCCAAGTCTAAATTTATTAGATTTAGGGCAAGAAAAACTCCCTTTGAATGTGGCAAGAAAAACTCCCTTTGAGAGTCGATTTCCATTCGACTTATTCTTAGCGGATTTCAATTAACAAAAGAAATATACACACCGAATTTTTTTACTGTAGACCTGTTACTTCAAAAACGGGATTTTTTTATTTATATGCCCCAATAACTTCCCGCTTCTCTCATCGGCGTCGATTTCCGTAAAATCCATTTTTAGCGGATTTCTATTGAACAAAAGAAACATGCTTACCAAATTTCAAGTTTGAGGGTCTAATAGTTCCTGAGATCTCGTGATGAGTGAGTCGCCAAAAAAGTAATTTCTGTAAACAAGTAATTTTAACACACATAGTTAACAATACTGCTGAATCCTTTCACACTTTTTAAGTTAAATATTTAGAAACCCTTTAAAAATTTTTAGTGTTGAGAGCAATATGTGTGATATCACTTTCTTTCTCAGTTTGGTGTATAAATTTGACAAACAAGATATCCTCAATTTTGGTATCGTTTTTTTTTTTTTTTCATCTGCAAGATTCCAAAATTACTAAGTTAGTCCAAACAACCCACAGGTCAATTCAAGAAAAATGTTAACTTGTCTGTACGAGCTCTAATTTAATTTATTCTTCACACGACAGCTGAAAAAACGCGAAATAAAGATTATTAATGACACATAACAATTACAATCTTGCGTAATTATATCTGTGTCACTTTAAAAATTGAATACTTATACAAAAGAACTTAAATATTATAGATCTGAATAATTATGATTATTGTCTTCACAGAAATATCTGATACAAATTAATTATTGGGAAAAAACTGAAATGTTAAGATTACATTGATAAATCTATAATTAATATTAATGATCTCAAAGACTATTAAATCTTTTATTCTAATCTTTTTTTGCTTGAGGAAAAAAGAAACACCTGCCAAATCTTTTATTAATTTGTGTTGTCGTTATTCAATGAACAACAGATGTTGCTTTGAAGGATTTTTTTGGGAATTCATTTATCTTATATTTTCGTTTCACTTTTTTGATTTGATCATTTCACTTCAGATTGATTGGCTTTTAATTCTCAAAGTATTTCATAATAATTACATCGTTTCAACTACAAATTAAATAATGCGACATTATATTGCAATTCATTTCAATTCATTTTCTTGGAATTCAAAGTACGGCAGTTTGTTGATTTTAATAGAGAACAATCAAACTATTCTTTAAACGAGCATAAAATAAAATAGAAGCCTGTACAATACACATTTTAAACATTTGCCCCATATTAAAAATTTAAAAAGAATCAATTCAAAAACATGAAAAAGCGATAATCATTTTCATGAAGATATGATACAACAAATAATTTACAAAATTACATAAAAGGAAATAAAATATCAATTATGTACAATTGCTACACTGATCAATCCGAAATAAAATTTAAAATATCGATTGCTTTTAAAATATGGTATGTTTTTTTTAAAAAATATTCTTTTCAAATTCTCAATTCCTTGATTGTTTTCAGAAGTTAATTTTTAGCGTAAAATATTTATATATTTTTTAAAATCTTTTTACAATCTTCAGACAACAGTAAAAATTAATCCAACTTATATTGGAGTCAGTTACTTTGTTTGAAAAAAAATTAAATTTATTTTTCTTTATTAATATTTTACTGTAAAAAAAAAATTAGAGCTTAATATTCCAGAAAATCCAGAGAGGGAACCAAAAAAAAAGAGTAAAGATACAACAAAATAAGTTTTTGATTTTCAAAGAAGATAAGATAGGTGATATGGAAACAGTAGCGCACACAGGAATTTTTCAAGGAGGGGGGGTTCGGGGTCGAAAGTTCACCATTCTTGTATCATACTCCTTTTGATTTTGTCGATTTTCGGGAACAAAACACAGTAAAAAACTAATTATTGAATAAATAATTAGCATTTATTAATAAAATTAATCATTAATAGCAAATATTTAATTAAATTTTACGTACTATTATATACTTAGAATTATAATCAATCTGAAAAAAATCGAGGACTTTGGGGGGGGGGTCCTGACCCCCAGCACCCTCCCCTTGTGTGCGCCACTGTATGGAAAGTATCGATATCGAAATATCAATCATTTAAAAATATAACGATTTCATCATTTTGGGAACAAAAATTTAAATTCCTCAAGCTTTAAATTTCAACGATTATTTCTTTTTAGCATACAATGTTATTAAACAAAAATTATATCTATTGAAAATGTTGGAAAGAATTCAATTCTTCCGTTTGATAACTTATGTATAGATAAAAAAAGAATTGAATAGTTTTATGAGAATTAAGAATATATAAGTAAAGAAAAAAAAAGAATAAAAGAGAGAGAAAAAAATAAAGAATAGTTTTATTACAGAATAATTTCTAAAAAAATTATTTTATTGAAAGGTAATGCAAGGTAAAAAAATTTAGAATATGGAATAATTTTAAATGAAAAGAAAAGAGAGTTAAATCAGTCTGATACATAATATATTAAACAGAGAAATTACTTATTTTCGTTATGTAATCAATTATCTTGCTATTAATTGACATTTGTTTGAAATAAAATAAATTTTTATTTTTTGCCTAAAGAAAAACGTTATATATCCATAAATTTTTTGGAGTTAATTTTCTTGTAGAGCTTTTATCGTACATTTGAAGATATAAACACAGACACTATAAAATTTCCCTAATCATTTCCCATAGTTATTTTCATCAGTAAAGTTTAGAAAGCACCCCAGAACAATATTTAGACGTCAACAATCAATTCTAGGAGATAAAGTTAATCCCACCAGTTCTTTCGCCACTGTACGGTTTCTCTCTTTTGCGCCACATTTTATTATTTTTTTCTTCTAAATTCCACCTGTCAAAGAAGAAAAAGGAATATCACTCTGGCTGAAAAAGTACCATAAATTTTATTCATTATTTTTTTTTATCGCGGCCAAGGTGACGTGAGGAAATAGTGACATCACCTTTATTCCAAACTTTACTACAACAAGAAGCGTGGGTTTGACAATCGTGTCAATTATATACAGCCTACAATTGTACGAAAAGACAAGGGGTATTTTGACGATTGTGGAATTTTCGGAATTATTGTGAACAGGATAGGAGGATCATGTTTTTTTTCCCTTCTGGATTTGATAACACTATCTTGAAATGTTTCATGTCATTTTTGTATACTTAAGATGAAATACTATTTTTTTTGTTGCATCTCTATTTAAGAATTCGTATTCAGGAAGAAAAAAAATTAGACCTGGTCATTTTCTCATGCTCATTTAATAAAATCTAAATAGGAATATTTAAATATTCGAATCGGATTAAAATTATAAAGTATTTTAAAAACTGTGCGGGAGAATTATATTTAAGAAGGGAACACATAATCGATATATTTTTATATTAGCTCTTAAATTCCCAGCAATTTTGAAATTATAAAGATCGTCTGCTAATTAAAAATTATTTAAATAATTCTGAAAGGTTTTTAAATTTAACTGAAATGTTGCAATATAGAAAGAATTCGCTTAAGCAAATTATAAATTACATGTTTCAACAAATTATAATTTACATTATAGAGATAATATTATTTATTTAAAATTTCACACACACAAAGCATATTATTTATCAGGAAAATTTAAGATACAAGCATTATAGAATCCCAGATTAAATTACTTCAATTACCAGGAATTCAATTTTTATATTGTTCGTTTTTTAATTAGTTTTTTAAATATTCCAATTACAGTAAAATTTTAAATTATACAACGGTGAACATTTTTAAAAAAATTAATTTCAAGGATTATATTAATGAGGTCCATTTTATACATTTGAATTCAATAATTTCTAGTTTTTAAGAATATTTTTGCAAACATTAAATTATAAAAATGGATTTTATTTGACGAAAGCATTTAAATAATTTTGAGCAAATTGATTAGTTTCAAGATGTTATTTACGTTCATTAAAAACTTTCGTTTCATATATAGATTTTATGATTTATTTTTTTCAATTAAAAAACGGTACTTTTCTGTTTCGCCGCCACTACTGAAAAGAGAAGGCAACGACTTGTTTTGAAACGTGATGGCAAAAAGATACCATCGGAAATATTGCATTTGACGTCGGTTGTATCACTTTTGGCGACCTTATCGCCTGCGCCAACGAAACGGAAAAGTATCAAAACTAAAAATATTATACCTGAAATGAGGGGATATCCCCTTTCAACAACGCGTTTCTTTACATTTTATCAACGTTACTCTTTGCTTGTGAATTATGTTTTGAAAATAAACTGAATAAGCCATTTATTTTAATTGCTAAGTATTAAAGAGGGGGAAAAAATCTTCCGTTTTTTTTTTTTTGCATTAAAGAGCTTGCGCAACACACTGAAAGGTGAATTTGTTCTTGATAGTGTATGGTTAAATAATACAATTTAGTTTATCTACGAATTTATTTTGTAAAATTACTATCTCATAGGCCTAAGGATAAAAGAGACACTTGTAGCTTATTTGAAATCTGATAATCCCATTTTCTTATTTTTTAAACACATTAATGTTTAAAATTTTATTTAAAAAATTTTCATTTCTATACACTAATTTCAAAGTTTTCTTTTAATCTAAGAAAGTTATAGTTCTTTCTAACTATACATTGAAGACGACAACTAAAGCAAGAGTGTTTACATGTTATTGATGCAAAGAACATCAACTCTTGTTGATTGTGGATGAGTAATGTAAAGCAACACGAGGGCTATTGGCGATGGGTCTAGTAATTTTGAACCTCAAGTGACGAAGAATAATACACTTGAGCAGCCATCCTCTCTCTTTAACTACGCCACACGAATCCGGGAGGACACTTAAAACCTCGAAAGATTTCAACCCTTTTACACGCAGGTCTTCAATGAGTCCGGGGCTCGAATTCGAGACTTGCCGGCCAAGAGTTCGTGACCAAAACTACTGGGCTATCGCGGCTCATTATTTTAATGTAATAAATTCTGAGCCATGGTCAAGTGACGAGGACGACATCTGAGCTGGCATCTCCTCTCCTAAGTATCACACCACACCAACGGGAGGACGTTTAAGCTCTCGACAGATTTAACCACCAAATGCCGCAATATACAGCCAATAGTGAAAAACTTTCCCTCGCATGCTCAAACATATTAATAGCGTTGGCAGCATTTGGCGACGTCTTTTAATTCACTGCAATTGGTCGACGGTATAGCATGCATATAAGTGCCCAAAATGAATAGAACTTTATAGTAATAATACCGGTAAAAAAAAAGATTTTTAATATGGGTTTTATTCTAAACTTCACACTTTGCGGTACCTTCTTTATTACCTTAAATTTTAAAAGAACGTTCAGACAAACTGAATTATTCAATAATTAGTTTAAGTAATTTAATTTTACGATGGGATAATTTCAATATTCAACTGTCTCACGTTATAAACAATTGAAGTTAAATTTAATTCTGTAAAAAATTAGTTTTATGAATTAATTTTTATTAATTTTATAATTAAATTATCGTATTGTAATCCAAAATAAAATCATGCTTAGAAAATTTCAGCTCAGTGGGGCGTTCTAAAATGTGAAAAAAAAAACCTGTTAAAGTGTTTGACCCAGACATAGTAATACAGGAAAACACATTTAAAAGAAATTAAACATACAACCTATATTTGTTTCATAGGCAATAATATATAGATGTCAAATTATAAGTGACATATCACACACTTATAATGTTTCATTTAGAAATGACATTTTTGAAACCAATGACATACATATGCACTCAACCAATGTGAAACATTTTATTCTCCTCTCAGTTTTTTACAAAGTGCCCTCTAAAACTTAACTCGTTCTGTGAGCTGTTACAAAATGCTTTATTTACCACCTGGGCGAGCTCGGTGCTGCAGGGCGTTGGCCTCACGTTGTGTGACACGTAATCAATTTTGTAGGGGGTCCTTATTCATGGCTGTACGTAAAAGCATGTTTCCATTAATATTAAAGCCCTTTATATCATAAGGGTAAATTTATTGATCTGTTTCCGATGAGTGGATCCAGAAGCTCTGTAACAAGAAAACCAAAAATATCACATAACGAGGTTAAGATATTGATTGGCAAGTGTACATATATTCTATTAATCTTTGTGAGAATGCAGTCCGATTTGTTTATTGGCCCAGAAAAATATTCGAAATAAATTTTCCACATTCAATTTTTAAATTCAAATTTTTATATAAAAATTTATGATAAATAGATGCGGCGTGTTTTTGCCTGAATGCATAAATTTTAATGTATTAGTAATATGATGAAGCCCTGTGGCTGAGTGGTAGTGTATCGCGCTCCCACGCCTCAGGTCCGAGGTTCAAATCCCGGGTGTGGGCAAGGTCAACTCAGCCTTTCATCCCTTCAGTGGGTCGATGAATGAGTAACAAGCTTGCTTGTGAACTGAACACTGGGTGTTTCGCGTCAGACTGAATACTTGACCGAAACATCTGTACATGCACCCCAGCGCATAAGATAACGTAAACTGGGATAGTCACAATAGGCCCTGGCCTTCATGGGCTGTTGCGCCACTCAGTTTAGTAATATAATATATGTATTAAAACTTTAAATTGAACGGGCGAGTGAGTGTTTCTCAACGTCTCATTTAAAGTTACACAATGGCGATTGGCAACGGACCTCATAATTTCGAACAAAGGTCAAGTAACGAGGGCGACAACATAGCTGGTACGCCGGCCACGAGTTCGTGACCATAACTATTAGGTTACCGAGTATTTATGGAACCAAAACTCTAAAAATGTGGTCAATGATATCGAGTTTGACAATAGTTCTAAATTGAGAGATCTGTCTCTAATCGCTTTCCTGTTGCTTCTGAGTCCGACATTAAAAAAAGTGGCCACGGTAGCCGAGTGGTCAAGATATTGGATCGTGGCTGGCCTTGTCACGAGTTCGAGCCCAGTACCACTAAAGATCCGCCGTGTAGGAAAGCGATGCACGTTAAATCTGTCGAGAGCTCAAACGTCCTCCCGTTGGTGTGGTGTGGTAGTTAGGAGAGGGTGCCAGCTCAGGTGTCGTCCACGTCACTTGACCGTGGTTCAAAATTACGTGGTCCGTCACGAAAACGCCCTCGTGTAGCTGAACAGTGCGACGTTAATATTCACTCACTCACCCAACATTAAAAAAACAATCAACCAATCGCCAGAGTGAGCGTTTATCAACGTCTCACAAAAAGCAACACGAGGGCTATTCACAACGTACCGCAATTTTGAACCTCGGTCGAGTGACGACGACGACACCTTAGTCGGTACCCTTCTTTCCGCACTTTCACACTACGCCAGTGGGAGAGGTCGAAGTAGCCTAGTGGTCATGAACTCGGGGCTGACATTTCAGGAGTTCGGGCCCCAGTGCCACTGAAGACCCGCTGTGTAGAGGATCTGACGCACGATAATCGGCCGACTAAAAGTCCTCCCGTCCGTGAGGAAGGGATAGTTCGGAGAAAAGGGTGCCAACTCAGATGTCGTCCTCGTCGCTCGATCGAGGTTGAAAATTAACAAGGTCATTCGCTATTAGCTCTCCCGTTGCTTTATAATGTGACGGTAATTAACATTTACCCCAAAGAGAGGATTCTGAGCCTCGACAGATTTAACATGCTTTAGCGCTTCTACACGACGGGTCTTCATTGACTGATTGATTGAATATTAACGTCGCACTGTTCAGCTACACGAGGGCTTTTGGCGACGGACCACGTAATTTTGAACCATGGTCAAGTGACGTGGACGACACCTGAGCTGGCACCCCCCTCTCCTAACTACCACACCACACCAACGGGAGGACGTTTCAGCTCTCGACAGATTTAACGTGCATCGCTGCCCTACACGGCGGGTCTTTTAGTGGTACTGGGCTCGAACCCGTGACAAAGCAAGCCACGGTCCGATACCTATACCACTCGGCTACCGCGGCCAGGGTCTTCATTGACACTAGGGTTCTAAAACTCTTGACCTGTCGGCCGTGACCATGACCACTAGGTTATCAAGGTCTATCTTGGGCAGAATGATAGAGCTCGTATTACATATTTACTTAAACATTATAAATCATACACACATATAGGTTTTTTTAAACATTAGTAATACAATACTGAAGGGCACCAGGATACGTTCGAAAGAGTAAAATGCCAAAAATATGACTCTTTGCTTATGGGACATATTTTTTAAAAAATTTCCAGTAGAGCTTAGATTTTTTTATATAAGGATCTTACTGAAAATATTTTAATCATTCTGTAGAAATACAAAAATAATTCTTTCGTTAAAAATTTTTTATTTTTTTGTTTAAGTTGGACATAATTTTTGAGATCTCATAATACATGTTTGTGCTTAGGTACCATTTTTTTAAAAAAAGTATCTTTTAAATATGTAAAATATGTTTTACACATATAATAAAACCAGACACAAAAAAAAGAAACATTTTTTTAGTAAAATATTAGTACAGTTTCTTTAAAAAGTTATAAGATTGTAAATTTGAAAACGTTTATTCTCTCCTCCCCTTTTTCATGTATAGAACTATTTTTTAAAAAACTGTGTACTACGTAGACTAAAAAAAAAGGTTTACTATATGTGTATCCTGTATAGAAGTATAACAAATTTGGTATCACATAGTGCTATAGTTTTTAAAAAAGTTTATCTAAAAGCAAAAAAAAAAAAAAAAAAAAAAAAAAATATGGTTTTCAGATACATTACAACATTTTCAGATTCAGAAAAGTATGCACTATTTTTTAATACTAAAATTGAAAAATTGATTTTTCGAATGTGTATGTTGTCCTGGTTCTCTTAAGGTATCCGACTACTTTCGGAACCGTGATTTTAAAAAAGCGCATAAATGGATAATTTTCATGATATTTAGTGTCACTTAGATTAGAATAAATGTATAAAACTGATGGATATTTTGACAAAAAATTATTTAAATACAATATTTTGGCAAAAAATTAACTTAGAATAATCTTTTTTCAAAATGTTCTCCTTTTATAAAAAATGCTTCTAAAATAATAATATTTCGCTTATATAAAGTAAAGATTTCTCGAGAGAGTATGAACTAGGATTTTTGAAAAATTCTCATTATTTTCAGAGTTACCACCAATTGAAATAATTATAGGCGTTTTTTCTTAAAATTGCTCCCCTCTGTTGTCGTAAAATATGGATAAATCCACTCCTAAGTTATATATTTCAAAAATTCTAGTAGAGCCTCTGTAGAGAGGTCTGAGCTAGATACAGGCAAAATATTAGTATAATAGAAGCATTGTTCACAAAAGGAGAATATTTTGAAAATTGGTCAGTCTATGTTCATTTTTTGTCGAAATATTGTACTTAAATAATTTTTTTCTTGTAATAATATTCTTAAAACAATTTTATATACATTTTCTAATCTAAGTGACACTAAATATCATAAATATTATCCATTTATAAGCTTTTGCAAAATCATGGTTCCGAACGTAGTCGGATACCTTAAGCACGATTTATTTATTCCAAGACTATTTACTTAATATATTGTGAATTTTTCCTTCTATTCCAAGAAATTCCTGTTTATTATCGATCATATAGTAACAAAGGGAAGGAAAACTGAGCCTAAATCCCTTCTCTTATTCACAAAACACGCTTTAGATTACCATCTAAGTAAACGTTTACTCATTCCAGACAATAAATATTCTTTTGACAGCCAAGATGCCGATGAAAAAACGCCAAGAGGATGACTCATCGGATATTAAGTGTTTGGGCTATTCCATCATGTATGTGTACTTGCTGATTCAACAAACAGCCCTACGTAATATTCTTCCTTTAATAAGGATGAAGGAAGTAATTCTGATGTGATTTTTTTTCTTTCGGTTCTTCTCCACAAGATAAATGGTTCATAACTCAAAGTGAAACTGTGCAGTCATTTTCTCTAATCATATGGATGATTCAAAGATTCTGAACGAGTTGTTTCGAAGATTTGTAAGTGAAAATTCGAATTTGATGTTTGACATTAATTTGATTTTAAAGGAACCAGGACATAATACACATTCAATAAATCGATTTTTCAATTTCAGTATTAAAAAATAGTGCACATTTTTCTGAAACTAAAAATGCATAGCACTTATATGTGCGTTGATAAAATAACCTTGATAAATGAAAAAAGTAACTGACAAAAATGTAAATAAACGCTTACAAAAGTTTAGTTTTTTCACTTTTTCTCCAAAGCATAATTTTTTGCTTTTAGGTACATTTTTTTTACAAAAACCATTGCACTATATGGTTCCAAATTTTTTTTATACTTCTATACAGGATACCTCTGTGCATGTAGTGAATCTGTTTTTTTTAAGACTGAATAGTACATAGTTTTTAAAAATAGTTTTATGTGAAAAAGGAGAAAAAAATAATTTTCAAAACTACAAAGTTTTATAATTTTTTTTAAAGTAACTATCTTAATATTTTACTAAAAAAATAGGTTCACAATATTTTGTGTATTGTTTTATATATGTGCAAAAAATATTTTACAAATTTGAGTTACTTTTCTAAAAAATGTACCTAAATATAAGCTTGTATTATGAGATTTCAAAAATTATGTCCCACTTAAATTAATCAGAAAAAAATATTCTCTTTTAATTAAAAAATTATTTTTGTATTTCTACAGAATGACTGAAATATCTTTGTTATATAAGATTACAAAAAAAAAAAAAAAAAAAAAAAAAAAAAAAAAAAAAATCTAAGCTCTGTTGGAAATTCTTAAAGTTATACCTCCCATAAATAAAGAGTCTTAATTTTGACATTTTATTTTTTCGAGCATGTCCTGGATCCCTTACAAAACCTTCATATCCTTCCGGGATATGAAGATTGATTAAATATTAAGAGGTTAGAAGTGAACGTGTACAGTTTGTTTACTAAACACATGCTTTAAAATTCAAATGAAATGTTTCTGTAAATTATTAATTAGATAAACTAGAATGTTTGCGCGTAGTAAAACTAAATATATCTTAACTAATATAAATTAATAAAAGTGTGCAATCATTTCCATGTTGAGCGTTCGAAATAGTTTGTTGTTGCTGTTGTTGTGGCTAATGCCACCTGTCTGACTTCGTCAGATCGAGGCCCACGAAATTCATCGTGGCAAGGGGCTAGAAGTACGCCTGTCGTTGGCCTTGATCGCCATATAGTACGAATTAGCTCGGCGAAATTCCCCGAAGGGACGATAGATGGCGACACCACCTAGCTCCACCTCCACAATTTAGACATGAAACTGAAGAGGAGGGAAATATTCTCTAGTCCCCTGCACTCGTGATTCAGCCCACAAGACTTTCGGACCCACTGATTTAACGAGCACGTACTCCGTGTGTACTCGGAGGGTATTGGGTGGCATCGGACATCGAACCCATGCCTTCCGGTCTGGGAGTCCGATGCTCTAAACATCCAGGCTACCCATGGCCGCCGAAATAGTTTGTCCATATAATTAGCAAGTTAGAATTTAAATTTGATGTTTAAAATTATTTATTTGACCCAGTCACACACACAATGAGTATTTATCAACTCATTCACTAAGGCAATGCGAGGGCTATTGGCGACGGACTATGCAATTTGAATCGTGGTCAAGTAACGAGGACGACATCTCAGTTGGCCTCCCCTCTCCTAACTTCAACAACACACCAATGGGAGGACGTTCGAGCTATGACAGATTTAACGTACATCAGCCCACTCATTCCAGAATAAAATCCGTAAACTCTGTATTTTTCAATAAATAAGGTCATGTAAAGTTTTTCTAGTTAAATGTTTTAAAAATTTACTAAATGTTTTAAAAATTAACTATTCAATAATTTTTGCGAAGATGTATGAATATTACCCTACTGCAAGTGACGTTTTGTGTATAGAATTGTTGGGTGGATGGCCTGAGTACCTAGTTCTAACCTCAAATCGTTAGGAATTTGAGTGACTGTAACATATTGACTCTTGCCCTTTGTTAATATAAGGTATCCGACTACTTGCGACAACTTTTTTTTGAAAAAATGTAGCTATGGAGATTTTTGTTGTGATTTTTAGATTTATTTCGTGTATTTTAAGGAAAAAATCGTAAAATTTAAAACAGAAAAAAATTTATTATAATTAAAAAGGGAAAAAACTGGTGAAAATGTACAAAAAATTTTGTAAACGGGGCCCACTCTATATAAAAACTTTTTGAACAAATATTCTCAATTTTTCAATTTTAATGTGTAACCTTGCTATTCGTGTTTGAAATGACCTCCAGCATAACAGATATTTTAGTTTTTACAAAAACTGGAGCCCTCTATATTAGTGACTATATGAAATTGCTTAAAATAAACAGTGATTATATTCACATAAAGGACTGTAAATTTTGAAATAAAACAGTGATCAATAAATCTGAAGGTCAAAACACTTCTACTGTTAAACAAAACATTCACAAAAAATTTCAGCAAATTATTTTCAAAACATTTTGAGCAATCGGTTTCCCCGTTAAAGTTTTTCAAAAAAAAAAAAAAAAAAAAAAAAAAAACACATTTCGAGTAAAACGCATTTTAAAATTTGACATCTTGTGTAAAGTTACGGTATCTGCTTTTACTAAAACACTTGTAGTTTTTGTTCTAGTGAATGGAAAACAAAACACTTGGTAATTTTATTAAGCTAATAAGATGACATATAAAATAAAAACCATAAAGAAATTTGTCAATTTTTGAAAAAAACTATGATTTTTGGGTAGTCGGATACCTTAAAATATTTTAAAGTTAAAATTAAAATACAGGAGAATAAGAAAATATAAAAATAATAAAATGCATTAAGTGCAAGAAAAATAGTACGGTACAGGCACCGATAATGAAAGCAAAATTTCGATCTTTGGGTACTTATGTGTTTAAAAAAATCATTGCTCGAATTAAGATCTGCTTGATAACTGTATTCACGTTCCAAATGCTTTGAAAAAGACACAATTATAGTATTAACAAGAGACAATCTATGTATATAAAATAACACAAGACGTTAGCAAATTTTAATTTGTACAATACGCGCATTATATTAAAATTAAGATGAAGTAATCGATTCTTTTTTTTTAAACACTGTAGAAATGTAATGAAAAAAAAATGACATAAAAACAATTTTCAAGTAGATCAGGAACCTCTGTCAAGGTCACAGTGGAATTCTTAATATCGTACTAAAAGCTGTAGACACAAAACCCATTCCCAAACAAAATATAAAAATGTGATGACTAAACAATTGAAACAAGCATTCATGCATTCTCCCCAACATATATATATGTATGTCGCAGGGAAATGGCAAAATTAGGAATTTCATCAAATCCCTAAGGGATGATCAATTGACGGGAGATGTTAAAATAACGTCTCTCTCTCTTCAAGGTCATTTTTCTGATGAAAGTGATTTTATCCAATCCCTGAACTGTTTCAGTGAAATGAACTAGTCAGGATTTGCATTAGCAAAATGCTATACAGGGGGGTCGAGTCCTTGTACTTCCTAACCATACAGGTAGGGTTGCCAGATGTTTTCGGTCGGACAGTCCAGTTTTCTTCATGTTAGTCCGGTCAAGAGAATCTGGGTAAACCGGACAAAAGAATGTCCGGTTTTAAATACATTTTGCGTAATATCTGGTGCTTTGGACAGACAACCAACACAACGAGTAGGATTGTAGGTACCTAGGTGTATATCTACATGGTTGGACACGCATGTACATGTGGATAGGATTGCGCAGCCAGAGCCACCTTCGGTTCGGATTCGATTCGGACTCTCGACCTTCCTCTTTCGCTCTTCCCCTCCAAGCTCCGACGGGGGAGGGGGAAGGGGCCGGTAGCGGGGAGTCGCTCTCGGTCCATAATTGTTATTGTTGTGGGTATATTCGATTCCTATTATTTGTGTCGCTGTCGTGGTCGTGTATGTGTGTGCCAAAATGGAAGACAAGGAAGCATCTAACAGCAAGGGAACTCCAACTAAGAAAGCAAGAAGAGTTTGTCATTATAATGTTGATTGGGAATCGCGGTTTTTTTTGGTTAAATAAATGCGATGAAGACAACACAAAAGGCTATTGCAAATTGTGCAAAAATTCGTTCACTGTAGCTTATGACGGCTTAAAAGCAGTTACCCACCACGCTGAGGCAAAGAAGCACAAAGTGTGGGAAAGTGCTGCAGCCATGTCTCACCGAATGAAGTCTTTCTTTACACCAAAAGGCAGCGCCCAAAGTGAAAAAGTTGGTATTGCCGAATTAACTGAGGTTTACCATAGTATCAAGCACCACATTTCTTATGTTGCTCAAGATTGCTCCTTGAAAGTATTAAAACAAGTGATAAACGATTCAGATATCGTAAAGCAAATGACAGGAGGACGCACTAAATGTACAGCTTTGGTAAACCAAGTTTTGTTTCCGTATTCAATGGAACTTGTGCAGGAAGATTTAAAGAATGATGTTCCCTTTTCGGTAGCGACTGATGCATCAAATAAAGGTAATAGAAAATTTTTTCCAGTTGCTATTCAATATTTCTCACCAAAAAGCGGCATCTGTCATAAAATATTGGATTTTTACGAAGACTCATTTGAAGATTCAACATCTATTAAGGAACGTTTATGTGAAGTCATGCATAAATCACGACTCCCATGGAGCAGAGTAACAGCATATGGAGCGGACAACGCGTCTGTTAATTTTGGAGTCAATAATTCCGTTTTTCAAAATTTGAAGTCTGAAGAAAACAACGACATAATTGCTGCTCACTGTAATGACCACATATTTCATAACTGCGCTAAAAATGCATTAAAAGTAATGCCTGTTCACGTCGAAAATATAGTGATGAAAGTATTTGCAGAGTTCTCTTGTTCCGCTAAGAAACGAGAAGATTTGAAGGAGTGCTTTGATTTATTCGAAAGCAAAAACAGAGAAGTCATTTGTCACGTTCCTACAAGGTGGCTTAGTTTATATAAAGCTCTTGATAGGACGCTTTCATCATGGGGGCCATTCAAAAGGTACTTCATAGAACGAGGTTCTAATAATTGCCCTACGGCTCTCTGGGCTATCTTATCAGACCAAGAAAACGAAATTATTTCAGGTAAAGCTAATCCTGCTTATAATGAACTATATTTGTATTTCACTCATAACTTTATGGCTTCTTTTCAAGAAATTATTCTGTTGGTAGAGAAACATACCACAGCAGCATTTAATCTACATAACATAATGGTGAAATTTCACGACACAATTTCAAAGAAATAAATGACAAATATTTCGGAATTAAAGTCCATGTGGCATTAAAAAAAGGCCATCTTCCAGACCATGAAGTTGAAAAATTTACTAAAAATGCTACAAATGCGTATCACCGAGCTCTAGCTTACATAGAGAAGTGGTATCCATTCAAAAACCAAAATTATAAAACGTTCAGTTGTTTGAATCTCGAATGCTGAAGATTGCCCACGCTGGATCAACTGCTCGAACTACGGTCAATATCTCCATGGAAGCAGGAAACTCCCCGTGAACAGATTTACGATGAACTGGCTGCACTTCAGAGTGTTTTTCCTTCACTCAAACTCGAAGGTAACTCAATTGAAATGTGGTGCAAATTTTTCCAAAAAGAAGAAGCACCGAATCTGCTGAAAATTGTGCAGTTTGTGTGCAGTGTTCCTGTATCCAACGCTTTTGTGGAACGTATCTTCAGCGTCATGGGAAACGTATGGACTGACGAAAGAAATAGTCTCGCTGTAAATACAGTAAAAAGTTAATTGTGCATTTTTTTTCAATATACGCTCTGGTTGCACTGAATTCAAAGATGCCATTTCGACCAATAAACCTTTGTTAAAAGCAGTGTCATCAAATGCCAAATATACAAAGAAGTAGATTGTAAGCTTCTTTGTCATTTTCAGCAATATTTAAGAGATAATAAAAAAAATTGAAAAGTTGTCCGGTTTTTTTCTCGAACACATCTGGCAACCCTACATACAGGTAGTACTATCGATCCCCTAAATATAAACCCCATACTTTAAAAAAATGGCATAGGGATTGATTACTAGCCTAATTTTCTATTATTTGTTAATTAGTTTCGAATAAATAATTTGTATTTCATTGACTATTGTTGCCTCTACGTTTAGTAATGCACCTTATTTGTTAATTAACACTTTTAAACTCTTGACAATATTATTTCATCATTTCACTGAAACAGCTCAGGGATTCGTTCAAATCCCTTACATTTATCAGAGAAATGACCTTGAAGAGACGTTATTTAACAACTACCGTCAAGGGATCATCTTCTCTCTTATTGATTTGAAGAGATTCCTAATTTCATCATTTTCCTGCGACATGTATACAATTTGTAAGTGATATTTGTGTTCAAATCTTTACATACTAGGTAAACGTTTTTTTACTCTTTCAACAGCATAATCGTTTGAACTTATGGTATTTCTTTTTGATGCCGACAATATGTTTTACTGTCCTATATGGTCAAGAAAAGAAATTTAGCCCGGGAGCAGTCACGCGGGGCACAGAGACGAAATCGTTAATTCTTGGAAAACTATTTGCTTGTTACCAATGACGTGTTGTCAGTATCTTTCTGTGTGACAGTCTTCATGGGAACTGAAATGTTTTTGTCACATATCTCCCTCTTTTATTGGGAGTGGCAAACGTTTTTTTTAACCATCTTAAGGCATTTGTTTTGACTGAGTTCCCCACACGACCACTTTTGTTTCCAAAATATTTTCTATGAACATGTTACATTTCCCCCCTGTGAATACCTTAGTGGCTTTGATTACTGTGTTGTACAATTTATTATGGTTTATAAATGTTAAAGAGAATATAAAAGAAATGGGCATTTGTGATCTCTATTGAAGGAAGTTGAAAATGATCGAGGAAGGGGAAAACCTGTCGAAATGACGCATATTAATCATAATAGCGCAGTGCTTCTCAAACTTTCAATATTTGCGACCCAATATTCAATTACAATTTTCATCGCGCCCCCCCTTCCATACAATAACAATGTTTTCAATTCGATAGCACTATACTTTGACGCTAAAGCTACAGTACGATTTCAAACTCTTAAGTGTCACTGGCGTATATATACGTCCAGTGGCGTAACGGAGAACATTTGGGGCCCCCTGCGTCAGTCAGGTTTTGGGCCCCCACGTTGAATTTTACAAAGGGTAGGTAGGCACTTGCGTCAGTCAGGCTTTGGGCCCCTTTAGAACCCTGGGCCCCCCGCGATGCGGGGGTGCACGTTACGCCACTGTATACGTCTCTCTCAGCCAAAAGGTTAATTGTCCCGGACGTGTATACATCGTTCCGAAGTACGATCTTTTCTGTGCACGGCTACCCATAAAATTCTATCGAATGCTGTGGAATGCAAAAAAGGACTTTGACAGAGTTTGCGAAGGATTTACTTATTTCAGAGGATTTGCTTATTTAATCCTTTCCAATGCATCATATGCGCCTCATTGGGCGTCTATGTGGAAAACATTGCCACTGGGGAGCGAATTGCGAAACTTTTAATCAGCAGTCAAATGATTAATTATAAACAGTGCAAATTATACAGATTACTGTTAATTTTTGTAAATCATTTTATATATGACAAGCCCATGGGGGGTCACTTGTAATTATTAAACTTTTTCTTAACTTAGTATTGTTAAATTAATTATAAAATACATCGTGCAGTACTGATACATTTATAAGTGTATTATATCAGTGTAAATGTGTATTTTATTTTTTATTGTGTCAGAATGTTTTTTTTTGCTGTTTTGTTTACCTTCAGTAAATTAATACTTTTTTAGAATAATCTTTTTTTTGACTTTTCAATATGCTCGCGCTCCTCACGTAGTTATCACGCCCTCTAGGGGGAGCGGATGCCTTACAGTTTGAGAAACGCCGTAACAGCGAAAGTAAATCTGAGAAAGGCGATGAATATGAAACGTTTGAGTTGAAAGGAAAATTTCCAAATGTTTACTAAAGAACTCCACTAAGAAAATATGAAGCCATAAGTGAAGCACAAGACAGACACTTCACCCTGTCAAAAAGATACAAGCAAGAAAAAGTTCAACTTGCTATTTGTATAGATCATCAAAGGACAATAAAATAACAATAACTTGGAACAAAAAATGACAGTTTTTCCTGCAAATAACATTCCCTGAAATGTTACCGAAAAGTGTCTGTGATTTGTATCATTTTATTGAAGTCACGCACATTTAAAACTTCCTGGATCACAGTTTGATATTTTTTCTCAAATTATCAACGAAAAATTGAAGTCCTTAAAAGTAGGTAAGTATACTTTCTTTGAATTAAATTATTCACTGGAATTACGATTGTTATCGTGTACAATAAAAATAATTATAAAAAAAAGGATTAGGGTGACTCAGTCACATCGCGCCCAATAACGTTAGCTTTTCTCTCGGATACCATCTTTCCATTTATGTGAACAATTTTGAGATTTTATTTAAGTCACGCAAATGAAATAGTAGTATAGCTTTATTAGATATGTATTTATCTCTCGCTGGAGTAGAAAAAATTGAACCAGTTTTTAAAAACATTCTGGCCATAAAAAAAAAATTATAGTTTTAAACAAGTGTTGATATTATGATCGATTTTCAATTTCATTGTTAATATATAACTCGAAATCATTCTCGCCTAACACAGGGGGTTTCATAAAGAGGTAGTGTACACACTTCCCAGATACTATAAAATAGTAACAATCAAAGAGACGAGCACTACCTCAGTGAACCGTAAGGTTACATGTACTTCCCTATGTTTCGTTTCTATCAGAAGTGACGTGGGCAATAGTATGCGTGTCATGTGACTAAGAGTCAAAATGGCGGCGTTTGCAGTGGAAGACTGAGTTTTTGAAATTAGCAAAATGTCGCGGGAGCCCCTTTTTTGGATATGGACTCTTCGGTTGATACCTAAGTTGCAGGACAACTTCATTCTCCAATGGATGGTGCCCCACCACACTGGTTAGCCAACGTGCGAGATTATCTCGATGAACACCTTTCTCAAGGATGAATTGGAGAAGTCGCGGGCTACAACATACCACTTACCCAACGGCCACCCAGAAGTCATGTTTCACTTTTTGTGATTTCTTCCCGTGGGGCTACGTAAAAGACAAGGTATTCCTCCCTCTTCTTCCTATTGATCTAGTGGAGCTGAAACAGCGTATCACAACACCGCTATCAATGGATTTGTTTCAGATATCCTAACATGCGTACGGGGGAAATGGATTACCGGCGCGATGTGTGACAAGGTTCTCACAGAGAACATCTGTAACTCTAGCAGTATCATCTATATTAGCCAGTATCAACTTCCGCATTAAAGTGATCCTTTTAGTATAATGATTAAGTCACTCGGTTTCATATACAAAGGTCTCAGGTTCTGTTCTCCGAATAAGCGCGCCACTTCATTCTGAGCTAAGAAACCTTCTGAACTGTCGTGGCGCCATCCATCCGCAAAAAGAGCAACCAATAACTCGTCAAAATTCACTTGACGCATCTAACGAAGTCGTCTAACTCAGTGTTCCCCACCCTTTTTATCGCCGCGGACCAGTCAACGTTCGATAATTTTACCGTGGCCCGCTGAGGGGGAGGACGTCGATTGTTTATATTTTAAATTGTTTTGTTTTAATAATTTTATTTTAATTGTATTTAAACGTGTCTTCAGAATAAAATAAAAATATGCCGCAGTAAATAAAATGGAAATAATTTAATGTTTCTTGTGCGGACCAGTAGTATTTGATCCACTGGTCTAAATGACTTGACGCAACTCCTCCATTTAACACCAACAACTGACCGCTCGCATTAACTATATCGTTCGTTCTCCTAACCACCAACTAACTCACTGGTCGTGGGAGTTTGTAGCGGTATTATCTATATAAGTCAGTAACAACTTCCGAACTAAAATGATCATTTTAGTACAGTGGTTAAGTTACTCGGTTTCGGATCTAAAGCTCCCGGGTTCTGTCCTCCGGATAAGCGCGCCACTTCATGACTATCTCTAACAAAACTTAAAATAATCCCATACAATTCTGTTACAAGTAACATAATATCCTAAATTGTTCTTGATTTATAGTGCATTGAAACTGTATACTTTATGAAAATCCCCTTGTATATTGTTGAAACGTATCGACTTCGACGTTTTCAAGAGAATTAGCATAAATGAAGAAATTGTGTTCAGTGATTTTTTTGCATCCTTTTGAAATAGATTTAAATAGATAAAAATAGACAGCCATGAGAACGAACAAACACTAGAGCTATTGACAACAGACTGCTTTGAATCATGATTAAGTGCGGATGAACTAGTATCTCACTTTTCAGTATTCTTCCAATCATTCAGGAGACAATATATATATATATATATATATATATAGTATATTATATATATATATATATTACAAGTTTTTTTTTATACAAAAGTCTTGTTGAATTTTTTCCTTCAAATTGAAACAAATCAATCAGCAAATGTTTGACCAACCATGTATTTTTTTTTGTTGTTGAAAAATGAAGCCCATGACAAGAGTTCATGTAATATCATGTCAGCTTATAAGATGTGATTGCAGTGTTTCTAGGGATCAAAATTCGAAAACCGTCTCTCCTGCATGATTGATAAAAAGTGTTATAGTTAAAATACTGAATCATAAAAAAAGAAAAGAAAGATGTGAAAATGGTCAAATAGTAAAGTTATTAATTGATTGATTGTTTACAATGTCACAACTCACAGTTCATTTAAGGAGTTGAAGGATTACATATTCGCCACAATGGATTAGAGCTCTTAACACACAGCTCAATTTAAATTTCATTAGTACAGAGAATTTAACGATGAACACTGTTACTACACACAAAATAATAAAATCAGTTGTGAAAATTATGAAAAGTTAACAGGATCTTCATCCCCCAAACTATGAAAGGTAAGTATAATTTTTCTCATTCAGCTGGGCAATGTTTTTTGCGTTAAAAGAAATTTGAGAATGAAGTCAGGAAAGCAGGAGAATTATACCCTTTCCAAAAACAACCCCAGCACAATTCACATCTTTGAAAATATTATTAATATAGCACTTTCTGAAAGAACACAAAGGCTTTGTGTAACAGACCTTGTAGATCTCAACCATGGTCAAGTGACAAGGATGACACTCGAGTTTTTGTCCTCTTCTTCCACACTATGCCAGCGACTAACTACCACACTATACTAACATGAGGACTTAGAGCTTCAATAGATTTATTATGCATCAACCCCTCCCAGTGGCATAACAGACAATACTAGGGCCCCCCGGTAACATGAGGTTTTGGGACCTCTAAAATCCTGCCCCCCCTAGGGATGCAGGGGTGTACATTACACCACAGACTCCTCCATATGGTGAGTTTTCAATGACACGAAGGCTCAAATCCATGACTGGACAGAAATAACACCAACCATGAGTTCGCAACTATGGCCACATCACTGATAAAAAGAACAAAGGATACTGAACACAAAAAGGATATGATACTTTACGCATTATAAAGGGTGTTTTTTTTCCAGGTCTAGAAGTTTAAGTTGGCATTACTTTCCAAGATGGCGACCGATTCAACAGCTGTCAAGTGATTTATTCTCAGTTTGGTTTGGCAATTCATCAAAATGATCATCAAGCAAGGCGTAGATTCGTCGAATGGGCCCAAAACGAGATGGCCGTTGTTCCCGATTTTCATAAGCGAATTTTGTTTAGCGATGAAGCGCACTTCTGGTTGAATGGCTACATCAACAAACAAAACTGCAGCATTTGGAGTGAAGCTAATCCACAAGTGTATGTCGAAACACCGTTACATCCAGAAAAACTGACTGTTTGGTGCGCTTTATGGGCTGGTGGAATCCTTCTTCAAAAACGATGAAGGCCACAACGTTACAGTCAATGGTGATCGGTATAGAGCCATGATTACTAACTTTTTCATTCCTGAATTGAACAATCATGATCTCCAGAAGCTGTGGTTCCAACAAGATGGTGCAACATGTCACACAGCTCGTGCCACAATCGATTTATTGAAAGACACGTTTGGTGACCGCCTAATTTCACGTTTTGGACCTGTGAATTGGCCTCCAAGATCTTGTGATTTAACACCACTAGACTATTTTCTGTGGGGCTATGTAAAGTCATTGGTCTATGCGGATAAGCCACAAACGCTTGACCATTTGGAAGACAACATTCGCCGTGTTATTGCCGATATACGGCCACAAATGTTGGAAAAAGTCATCGAAAATTGGACGTCCAGATTGGACTACATCCGAGCCAGCCGTGGCAGTCATATGCCAGAAATCATATTTAAAATGTAATGCCACAAGATTATCTTTTGAATGAAAAAAAATTCATGTCAATCGAATAATACATCGTTGTTTTATTGCAATTTAAAGTTCTATACTTCTAAAAAAACACCCTTTACAATTGATCAATTTTTTCAAATGCTGTCACTGTTATTAATTTGTGCACAAATTTTCATGGAAATTATTTTCCACAATTTGCTGCATATTGTGGCAATTGGCGATGGCTTGATTTGACAAAATTAGACAATGGCATAATACATAAGGATCAAGCATATATATCAATAAGCCCCAAAAAAAGTGTTAGTAAAGTTAAATTTTATTGAACACTTTTCATAGGTCATTAACATACACTATCTAAAATCAGTAACTCTAAAAGAAGATTGTAAATAACTATCTATTCTTTTCTTTTTCTTTATCATCATAATATTCCTGGTACTCATCTATTGGGTACTCCTCATCATATTCATCATCATCTATATGTGGATAACTAATCTAAAAATAGAAATAACATACTGAGTATAATTTCTCCAAATTTTATTACAAAATATCTAATAGCACCTTCAAAGTTGACAACTTCTCTACATTTTCAAATAGATTATTTAATATACAATATTCATTTCTACAGCTTAATCAGATGGTATAGACTTAATACATTAATCTTATTTTACTAAGCATTCTTTTCTTGTGCTTTTGATTCAGTCCGAGTTGAAGCTTTTTTCAAACAATGGAACTGATCTAAATTGTAGGCACATTTTGCAATTATTGAAAACATGCACAGTCAAAAAACAAAAATAGATCTGTAGAAGGTTGAATCTAAATTATAGTAAGTATAAGAACCCTCCGTGGAAAGAAAGATTGAGATTTTACTCATTTTCAATTTTCAAGAAATGTAAGGCTTTTGCATGCATTGATTTTTGAATAAACATTATCGAAATTCAATATGCTTTGATAGTATGTGAAGATTCAAAAGCAAACAACAATTAACAGTAATTACTATCTGAAGCAACCCAATGGTCACTAATATCAATCTCTTGTTGTAAAACTAAAAAAAAGATAGCTAGCATGGTAAACTTATCACTCAGCTTGGCACAACAAAAAATAGTTCAAAATGAGGATAGAACCTTTTTCGATTTATAAAAGGATGTAAAGCCTATGTATGATTCAGTATATAATAGGATTTATTCTATAGAGGTTCTATCATAAATTTAATCAACATCTAAACTAAAATCATAATTTTTATACTAATAAAAAAAAGATTCAGATATTCAGAATATTTCAATATAACAAGGAAGTCAACTATGTTTTGGTTCAATTCAAACACATTGAAAACAAAAATTGAAGAAATGTTTGGTTGAAGATTTTTATTCTAAATGGCAAGATTGCTACATGTATTAATGCTACATACAAATGTTCATATCACATATATAATACAAATTTCATTAACTTAATTTTTGAATAACAAACAAACATGCACTGTTTTACACATATCTTAGTTATATTTTAACTTTTAATGAAAATAAATTTACATACATCAATGGAAACAATTTCAAATTAGCTTTAAATTGTGTTTGTGTCATCAAATACATATAACATACAGGCAACACAAATATAGAAAAAACAGTTCTATATACATCTCTCCCTTTAAAAAAGCATTACTATTTCCACTGATAAATTACAATGAACTTCAAAATGACTGATTCATCAAGTACATTATATTAAAAAAAAAATGCAAGTATACAAAAAAAAAGCAAATATTACAAAAAATTGAGAGTTTTTCAAATATTATTGATACTTTTATTTTTATTACAAATTAATTGAAACATTTGAAAAAAAGTTACAAATATATATTTCATTAGCTTTTTTTTAGTTTCTTAAATATATTATCATAAGTATATAAAACACAAAATGCTAGTAAAAATTTTGTAAAACACAATTGAACAAATTTTTTTTCAGCAAGACTTTTTGTTTTGATTATTTGCAATAAATCAATTAACGGCCAAATTATATTTTTGTTTTGACAAATAAAGGAAAGCAAATTAAATGTTAACTACGGAGCTCATTATTGGATTTCATTACATTTATATTGTAAATCATTTCTTATAATGTATACCATTTAAGTATGTACATATTAATGTTACTACAGCTAAATTTGTGCCACACTAATCTCATCATTTTCCACCAAAATCTAACTTTTTTTTTCATTTAAAACATGCGAGTAAGAATTTTTTTTTTAATTGTTGTTCTTTTTTGCTGTTACGATATCATGGTGAAATTTGTGTTGCACAAATTTAGCTAAGGTGACATTAATACACGAGTACCACAATTTCTTGAACATGGAAACACAATTTACATATTTAAAATGCAAAAAATCCATACCGTGTTTCAAAGAAACATTCCATATGTTAAACAACAATATTTAATGTGACTTAATTCCAACACACCAAAATAAAAAAAAATAAGTGAAATATTAAGTTTAATTATTTTAAACCTATTCACAAATTATCTATAACTTCACAAGACAGATCCATGCAAATAAAGTACCACAAAAGCATGCACACAATTCACATCAACACACTCTCACATATGTGCACAACTCACCTCTTTTACATTTTCTCGAGGTTGTTTTTCTCTTTTGGTTTGTCTAAGAACAAAGTATAAATTTATATGCAAGAATATATTTTATTGTTTGTCAAAAAAGTTATTCTTAGTATAACGAAACCTACTTAAAACTAAGATGAACAAATCTAATTTTGGCAAGAGATCTTTAAAAGCAATATTCTAATATTTTATACATTATAATAAATATTAATAGTAAAGTAAATTAGCTTTTATTTGATTCCAAACTGTTAATAACTAATCTACATAAAATTCAGAGTTGTATAAAAAAAAGCAATACTTTAGAAAAAATTGGTTTTATTTGTACAAATAATTTAAAGTTAAAAATAAAAACCTAAACCGGCTAAATATTTTGCATTTTTCTAGTTTTTAAGCTAACAAACTTTTAAAAATATCACGAGTATTTACGAAAATACTGCTGATGACAGTGTAGGGTATAATATATTTCCCATTATATTCAGGTAACATTTTGACATTCATTGATATTTCAGGTAAAATTTTATTTCATCATCAGCTTTGCATTGTGAAATAAAAACTGAGTAAATTTACAACAAATGCACAGGAAGAACTTTATATTGTTTTTTAAAATTTATGATATCCAATATCACTTTTTAAAATTACATGGATTTAAAATCTCTTTGAGAATTTACTAGTAGTTTTAAATTTATATGAGGAGGTTCCATAACTGACTATAAAACTCCCTCATACATTTAAAAATAAATCTAAGATATAACAGGTATTTAAATTGCATAGAAGATATAAAATATGAATTATTACAGTATTCTTGTACCTTTATAAATCTTAAAATAGAAAACATTTAGTAGTTTTCCTACACTAGTTTAATAATAAAATAGACTAATATTTCTTTCCTAACTGCACATAAATGTGATGTTATTTCTGTGTCAAGTTTACATAAATATAAAGTATCAAACAATATAAAAAACTTATTGAAAGAATTTATGTAAACACTATGGAACTTCATATCATTATATAACTTAACGTAAGTGTATTAACATCACATTTCAAAACTACACTAAGGCTATTAGTAATAAATTGCATAACTTTGAACCATGATCAAGTGATGATGAAATCCGAGTTGGCGCATCCCACAATTAATATAATATCTAATACTAATAAACAATGGGCTAATGTAGCAGTTTAATATTAATATAAATCAATATTTAAAGATGCTATAAATGTTGCATTTGTTAGCTAATTAATTTGAGCAATGTTAGTAGATTAACAATCATTAATGTTTTGGAACAAATGCAAAATATGTTAGAACACACTCTCAAATCATACTGAATACAATAAATATATTGGAATATATTCAACTGAAACCTATAAGATAAAATAATCTTTTGCATCATGTCTGAAATGCAAAACTCTTGGACAATAAAACATACAAAACACCAAATCCAAAAAGAGAATGAAAATAAATATTTAACTAAAAAATAAATTTATCCCTTGTTTGTACTTTATGAAATACAAGTTAACTTTATTTATAAATGTTTTTATTACTTTAGAAATATTTTTGTTCTGCTTCAAATATGGCAAATAATAAGGGGAGATAGAGCTAATTTTATGTAGCATTACTTAAAAAAATTGTCCTCAACTTTTAAAAGCCTGCCTCATGAAGAAATTCAGTAGATTTATTTCATGCATTTAAAATTTCCAAACTATCATTAACTCTCTTTTAAGCAAATTTTATTAAATATAAATTCTATATTTGGGTTTCTCAACTCTTTGCATACAGGCACATGTGCATTTATAAAGATATTTACATGTGCCCACGATAAAGCATTCATATAATTTCAAGAATTGGCAACATTAAGATCACAGTTTCCCTGATTCCACTTTTTTAAACAGACATACCTTGATAAATGTCCATTATCAGCATATCAATATCTCAATCAACATTTCTGTTATTGCAAGATAGCTCATCTTGATGAAATTTTTGTTTCATATTGATTTTAAATTACTATTTTTAGGTTTTCTTGTTGTAAATTTACACCTTTTTGATGTTTTATTTGTTATTTATTTTATCTTAATTTTGTAACTTGATAGTTTTTCTTTAAATGCTTTTTTAATATCTCCAAGAAGGATATCAATGTAAATATTTAAATGATATAATGACTTTAAATATAACTGCATTCAGTTCTTTTAAAAATTACTTGAATTATTATTTTTAACCCTCTTGCTGTGCATTTTGCGATTTCCACGGGTATATGCATTTCCTACGACTATTTAGCTGTGCCCCTGTGCCGTTTCTATTAATGTTTTAATATATGTTTTTATGTTCAGATTTTTATGATTTAAGTCTATACTTTAAAATAAAAACTTTTTAACAAATTTTTTTGGTATTTTTTTAACTCTAAAATGTAGATTTAATATGTATATATTTGAAATACATAATAAAATAACCATGCAGTGAGAGGGTTAAATAGAAATCTGATTTGTGTCAACCATTATTACTCCTAACCCTCTTGATGTGTAGTTATTTTATCAAAGTAGGTTAAAAAATTGCATATGGTTTTATAATGTATTTGAAATCTACAGATTAAATCTACACTTTAGAGTTAAAATATAGAATTAGAACACACAAATATGAACATAAAAATATAAACAAGAACAGCACAGGTTGCACAGCTAAGTAGTTGGAAAAAATGCATACCCGTAGAAATCGCTGGTTGTGCAAATTTTGCTACATCTACGTTGCCCGTAGAAATTGCGGGACACGCAGTGAGAGGGTTAATCTCAAAAGTGCTAAAGTTGGGCATCTGTTTGCATGAGATGTTTCAGAACAAAAATAACCTTAACCATTTTTTATTATTTAAGTATATTAAAATTGTAACTGCAAAACTCAAAATAAAAATTGTAATTTACCATTGAATAAGAAAAATGAAATCAGAAGTATTATCTCCCCAAAAATTATCCCACTGGCAATTTTAGTAACGACTTCTTATTTTTAAGTAGAATATAATTTTTTTTTGATTATAAAATCAATAAATTCACAAGAAACAAAGGAGACAATCATACTGTGAAATATTTATGCACATGCTGAACAACTTTTATCTTAAAAGTATATATTTTTTATTTTAACACCTTAAAAATAATTTTATAATCAATATCTTACTTTTGAAGTCGCAGCAGCATATGCAAGCATAACAACAGCAGCAAATATACCAGACAGAATAATATCACGCCATTTGTGGGGAAATTCTTTCTTTTCTTCAGCCTCTAACTCCTCTTTCTTTCTCAAAGCTTCAAGTTCTAAATATATTGTTACTTTAGCAAACACATATTTATTGGTAAACAAATACACTCTATTAGTTATCTGTATACTAACTACAATTTTCACAATTAATGTGGATAACAGAAAATTTAACAATATATATTCTGAAATGTTATTAAAATTATGATTTAGAATAACATGGGACCACTGAATGTCAATTTTAAACCCTACATTGTGAAAAATATTTATTATATTTTAAGCAATGAAATAAACTTAAATAGCAGTAAATTATAATTTTTCTAAATTAAAAATAAGCCCCTTTCTAAACATCAAAAACAGAATCAATAAAAAGTAATATATTATGAAGTAGCTAGAACACTTTAAATACACATAAATTAATCTCACACTCTAATTTCGACAATAAAGCAAAACTTGAAACTGAATGCTTAGTTTTTTACTATATGCTACAAATTCATCCTGCATTAAACTTAAAAAACTGATAATATGTAATGGCTTTTTAAGGCCATATTTAAATATTGAGTGAGTGTAGTACAAAGCAACATGAGGGCTATTGTCAATCAACCTTTTAATTTTTAAATATAGTCAAGTGACAAGGATGACAACCAAGCTAACACCCCATACTCCGAACTTCCATGTCATGCCAACAAGAGGATTTTGAACCTTGACAGACTTAATGAGCATCAGCCCCTCTACATGGCAGGTCTTCGGTTCCACTAAGTTCAAACTCATGATATGCTGACCCCATGAGTTTGTAACAATAACCACTAGGCTACCACAGCCACCATCGAAATATTATTTTTAAAAATTAAAAAATAATAGAACACAAAAATGCAATGGTTTAAAGTTATTATAACATAATTAAAATTGCTTACCTTCAGGTGATAAGGGAAAATATCTCTGAAGTATTCTTTGAACAAATTGTGTAAGATTTGGACATTGCTTTAAATGATTTTGTAAAGCTGCATTTTTGAATGGAGCTTTTAACAGAGGAGCTAAAAATCCAAAAACTATGGCATCAAGAGAACAGGGACTGCAATAACAATTTTAAAGTAATCATTTCAAATGCTGTAAAAAATGCCAAGTATGTATACTTAAAATTATCATTTGAATCTTTTAAAAATCTTACCTATTTCCAAAGAAATATTCATTATCTCCTAATCTATATGAAAGTAAAGTTAAACATTCTTGAGCATCTTTATATAACTGAAATAAAGGAATTCCAAGTTTAGTTTTCTTTCACCTTGTTGTAATTATAAAAACAAATATGAATGAATAAATCAATTATTTCAAATACCGTAAAATCTGGCATATAAAACACACCTACACTTTCAAGCTGCATTTTTTAATTTTGAGGTACATTCGCTGTATAACGCGCAATGTTATTATGTTTTAAAGCAATTTGTTCGAGGTATTATCCAATTTTGAAATAATAGTATACTTCTAGGAAAATAACTCTTTAAGTTCATAATGTATGACACTTCTTTTAAATAAATATTATTCTGATCTTTGTAGAAGTTTAAGCTTTTTATGCACAGCTTTTTTTTTATTTTTGAAGCTATCATTTTTATACCTGGCATATAACGGGAACCTGTAAATTTCGATCATATTTTTTGTGTTAAAAGTGTGAGTTATATACCGGACTTTATGGTAAATGGCATATATTTGTATTAACCACTTAACTACTGATTAAAAGTTACAGTGATTTGTTTCTCAGTGCTATGATTTTTCACATAGGGATGCCCATGCGGTTTAATGGAGGGAAAAAAAGGCATAAATAAACAAATTTTTCTCTGAAATAAGTAAATCCTTTGCAAATACTCTCAAGGACATTTTATTGCATTCCAAAGTCTTCGGAATAATTTTACTCATAGCAGCAAAAAGAAAAGGATTGATTGTATATTTTTGTCCGAGGCATTTAATTCACTGTTTGAGTGTGACATATATATGCTGGTAGCAGTTTAGTGGAGTTAAAAAAATGAAAAACATAGCATTCTTAATTTTAATTTTTCCAGAAATAAAAGAATGCTTTTTCAGAGTGCCATGTAATCCAAGAAAGAAATATTAAATTCCTTAAAATGTCTAAGTACGGAGTCTTGTTTGTTTATATTAGAATTAAGAGACATGATAACATTATTGTTAAAAAATATTTTACAAGCTTATTATTCCACATAATTAACAAGCTGAATTTTGAATAACTTCTAAAAACAAAATATTTTCAAAGCATTTGTTATTTTTTTAAATACATTTTTTATCTCTAAAAAAACACATTTCAAAATTATGTAAATTAGTAATTATATGCTCTAGTAAAATTTAAAACTGGTTTCAAATCCACTTTTGAATAAAAAGCAGTGACAATGGTAAATAGTGATGAATTTTTATTCTTGTAGGTAGATAAACACTAAACAGTTGTTTGTATTAGTATGCAATAAATATAGAATGACAATTTGTTACAATTGTTTTTTACATAAAAGAGAAACTTGCAAACAAAAAATGGTTACCATTTTTTATAAAATCATTTTTTTTAGTTTCTAAATTTGAATCAGTTTCCAATTTTCACGAAATCAGTTTTGCAATCATTAATATAAATAATTCTGGTATTTTTAATTTGTTTTTTGGAGCTGACATAGTTCAATCTTGCATGCCCTCATTCTGTAATTTTGCATACCCACATTGCTAGTTTAAATACAAATTTAGTACGTATATTAACTGTTTGATATATAGCAAAATTTAATTAAGTTCTTATCAAAGAGTGAAAAAACAAACACTTTGGTACTTGCATATTAACATCACAGCAGTCAAATTTGTGCCATGCAAATTATGCTGCGATATAACAGCAAAAGAAAATAACAAAAAAAAAAAAAAATTGGTGGAAAAAAAAGAGGGATTTTGATGAATAATGGCCCGATTTATGCAGCAAAATTTGGCTGTGGCGATGTTGACACATATATAAGCACCAAAACTTTACAATAAAATTAAGCTTCCAAAGTGTTAAGAGATTTAGCTACAATTAATAAAATAATCACAGTAATTTTCTTAAAAAAAAATTTGATATTGCATTCCTGTATTTTCATTAAAAACATAAAATTGCAGAGATTACAGTACAGATAAAATTATTATGAATTATTGTTAACTTAATTATAAATTAGAAAACCTGAGAACATCAGAAATATATTTACTTACAGCTAATTCCTTTTGATTGTTTTCTATTAAGTCACTAGTCCATAAATTATCAATAGTTGTTTGAGCTGCTCGTTGTTGATGTCCAGGAAGAAAATAATTTAGTGGAAATCTCAAAACTTTTGCATACCATGGCCTAGTTAATTCACAATAATTCTTTTCATCTATCCACCATATATATAACTGTAATAATTAAAAAAAATATTACACATAGAAGTATACAATGTATACAAACAGAAATTTATTCAGCATATTGTATGCAAAGGGTTTGATACTGTGTGAAAAAAAATTTAATTATATACCTCTAAGACCTCTCATTGTATACTTGAGACCTTTAAATATATACTCCAGTCCTAAATTGAAATTTTGACTCACCAAAAATGCTTCCAGAAGAAAGAGCTCTGTATAAGAAATCTTTCAATTTTTATCAATACATGCTTAATTCTCTAATCATCAATTAAATATTACTTGATTGTCAAATACAGTTGAAACCTTTAATAAGAAATAAAATTCTTAAGTTAAGTATTATCTGCATGTAAAGCCTACTCTAATATGCTATGTGTTCATGTCCATATTCTATGAGTAGTAGTGTAAATTAACTTTCAAAATTTGACTGGTAGGCAAAGTAGGTTAGAAAGACAAAAGCCTTTCAAAATTTATTAGAATTAAAAAATAAAAATTAGAATAGAAGATAATACATTTTTTTAAATGGATCAAATAGAAATTTTTGGTAGCCTTGTTGGGCTATAAACCTAATTCTGACTAACAGAATGACTTTTTTACCTATTTTATTAATTTATCTTCGAAATCTAACGTGAGTGAGTGAATATTAATGTCACACAGTTCAGCTATTTGAGGGCTTTTGGTGATGGACCTTTTAATTTTTAACCATGGTCAAGTGAGATCCTGAGCTGGCACCCCCTCTCCTAACTAACCCTACCACACCGATGGGAGGACGTTTGAGCTTTCAACTGATTTAAGGTGCATCACTCCCTTACATTGCGGGTCTTCAGCAGCACTAGGCTTGAACTCATAACACGCCGGCCACGATTTCATTATCTTGACCACTATGCTACCACGGTCACTTTGTAATCTTATAAGTGGATTATCCAAGCAATAACTTAAGGCTGTTTTCGCCATATACACAAGAGTATGAACTTAAAGTGGAGCATATTCTCAGACAGAAAAAATGCCTGAATTTTTATAAGAATTTGTGACATTGTAACTCATGCATTTGTTTATAATATAGCATTTTTAAAATTTCAAAATATTTCATAAATAATTAGTTTTTCCTTTTAACACATACAGAGATAGCTCCTTTAGCATTACAGTATAGGAGAAAAATTGCAAAACACATTTTATGAAAGAAAAAATGTGTCAACTCAAATAAAAAGGAGTAGTATGATAAAATAAGTGATTCTCTACAAGATAGTGAAGCCAGAATATAATAATGTTTGAGTATTTTTTTTGAAAAAATATTCTGAATTTTTGGGTCCTATTCTTTAACATTATCCGAAAACAGCCTTAATGTAGCAGATTCATATACTGATCACTACGAACTATATTTTTTCAAACACTTCATGTTACATGAAAAATTTGCTAGAGGACAGAAAATAAATTAATTCAAATGATATCAATCTTAAATAAAAAAAAAATCCCCCCATCATCAGATTGAATACCTGCTTGTATTAAGTGTCCCCTGTTTTTCGTGGTTACAAATATTTTTCATTAAATTTCCAATAAAAATCAAAAAGAGTATTTACATTAGATTCTAACATTTTCTAATTAAACAGTAATTCTACTTATGAGCTTTCAAGCAAAAGAAAGCACATTTAAGTGAATGGAAAAAGTACAATAAAAACACACACTAAAGTTTCATCATAAAGAAAATAAATAATCTTTTTTAAAAATATATTTCATTGTGCAGAAAACTATTCATTCATTCTAATTTACTTGAAAAATTTCCTTTTTTTTATAACAAACATTGCTATAAATTATTTTTTCCATGTCCAAATTTTGATTTGTAAAAAATAAGAGACCAGTTTTTCAACTTAATTTAAAAAAAAAAAAAAATATTTGATATATTTTTTAAAAATATTGTTATTTATTTGAATTCTTTTAACCCATATTCAAAAGGGCACTCATCTGATGAATATTTGTATACATTAATCAGTATAATGCATTAATTATATTGCATGTACAGTCATAATGCTTGATAAAAAATTTAACATTTACAGATTTCTTAAATTTTTATTTTTAGGTACTAATGCCACCAAAAAAAGAATATTCAAAATATTTTCCAATGCAGCAGATAAAGGTGCAATTATAAATTTATATTTGTAAAATTTGTTAGAAATGTTTCATTAAAACTTTTATATATGGATTATATAGAAGGGAAGGAAATATAGTTGAAAACAATTCCATCTATGAAAAAGCAAAATTATAATATAAAAATATTTCTAAAAAAATTGCAAGTTTTAACGCGATACATAAGGTAAAAGACTGTAACAAAATTTCAAGAGATTGCTTTTAATACTGCTTTAGAAAATGAAACATTTTATACTTACCAAAGCTGGATATAATTTATCTCTCAATAAAGCAGTATATGCAATAATATCAGAACACTGCTTTGATGTTAATTCTCCGTCAGCATTGTAATTCTGTAGACAGAATAATCAAAATAAAAAAATACTATACAAAGATTTTTAGACAATATATTTTCCTTTATTGAAAAATCAAATTTATTTGAGAACTCAATATATAATTAATGATAACCCTGTAAAGGCTTAATTTGTTCTAATGGCAAAATAAGTTGATTGCTAAATGTTTATAAAGTGTTAATTAAAAAATATTAATTTCATCATTAACAAACCAAATGTTCATCAACAATGCGATTCTACAAAGAAAATAAGAGATGCAACCAATAAAAATATAATATAATTCAAATATTTGTTCTTTTATATATACATCAGTTTTATTCAATACTGCTGAATATTCACTCATAAATGAAAAATAGTAATAATTACAAAACCTTTGTATCAATTAAAAAATGTACATTTCCAAAAATTTAATCAATATGGAAATGCAACATAAGTTTTATATGAAAATAATTAAAAATGAGTGGTATAAATTTAAACAAGATGTAAGAAAGACACTTCTAAAATCTATAAAACATTAATGATGGCAAATTTATTTATTCAGAAACACAATTTTCTGTTAACACATAAAGGAATTGAAATAAGCAAATAAAAGTAACAAATAGAACCTATGAAAGGCAACTTTCTCAAAGAAATAAGAATAGTCGCTTTGAAAAAGCACAATGGTGTAAAACATTTGTTAATAAAGCTTAAAATGGCAATTGGTTTTACTACTCTAAATACAATTATAACTGAATTTTTTATTAATTTGAACTTTATAATACTGACAATAAAAAAAGTGTTAAACACTTTATAAATTGAAGGTAGAATAAATCATACTTGACTTTTCTCAATATAAACTTTGAGATTATATATATATTTAAGTTTTATACATTATTACAAAACATATTATAATAAGTGTAAAACATTTGATATAAAATATATTTTACTCAAAATGAATCCACTTATATCTAAAACTTAATTTTGAGAGCTATGCAGAATTTTTTTTTTATTTAGATTAGATTTATTAGAAGATTGGTAGAGCAAAATACTATGGAAGTTATAAGCATTTTTTCGTCAGTTTTTCATTGGAAGGAGAACACACAATATCTTAAGAAATTTCGACTATACACAATTTAGAAGAGATACAATTTTATTGTAAATATACAAATTTAAAGGAAAGTTTTAAAATGAAAGTAACAATTTTTAGGTTGAAAAACACACCTCTTCAACCAATAAAGTGTGTAACAATGCCCGCTTTTCAAAAAATGTCAGCACTGGAAGGGAGGGGGGGGGGATTTTGTAGCTTTTCCTCAGCATTGAAGTGGTTAAATAAAACAACAAGAATACTGCAATGCACTGATCTCCCATAACGTTGGCCTAATCATTTACTATAAGATATAAGATACCTTTTATGTCTAAACTTCTTCGGAGAGTTTGCTTCTTACATGCAACAGGAACATCCACAATATAGACTCAAATTTTTGTGCCATGTACTTAGCATAATTTCCTCAAAGCCTGGAGTCTCTATCCTTTATTTTCCACTCATGACAGATCTCTGGATAGAATTTCAAGATACCTAATGGTACAGACTAGATAACTGTTGAGAGTACGCTTCGTTGGAAATTGTTACAAGTGCAAACATTACATGGCTCTGCCATTGCACTATACAGTTCTGTATGTGAAATGCCTGCTGTGACTCCATGTCTGTTTAATCCAGGGGTGGCCAACTTGCAGCCTGCCGTGAATAATTTTGCAGCTTGCGAGATTCTTTACAAAATGCTATTATTTAGTGCAATACTTTTGTTTTTTGTGTAGTGTTTTGTAACAAATAAATCCCATAATTGTTTCTATTTTATGTTGCTTATGTTTCCATATATATTTAGAAGTGAACAATTATTGCATTTCAGTGACACCCCGAAGCATCACGCTCGATTCCTATAACTTTTTTCAACTTGTACAACTGCAAATCGTTCTTTTCGAAAACAAACTTTATCAAACATAAATCGTGCTCAAACTTGTAACATCGATTTTGAGATGCAAGTACATGCATTGAGATCACGTACAAAAACTAAGTGAAATAATTGAGAAGCAATGCCTCATTATTTAAATAAATTAAACATTATTTGATCCTTGCATTATAATAATGAAATTATCTATGTCTGAATACATGAAAAATAATGAAAACAATATAATAGTCCATTCTGTTTTAAATTTTCACTTCAATAAATATTTGTACTGGGACCAAAGCTAATATAAAAATATATATTTTTATACAGGGTCCGCAGGATTATTGTTTTTCCGAAATGGCCTATAAGGTCATTTGGGTTGGCCACTCGTTTTAAGCAGTCTTTTAACTCCCCTGCAATAAAAATTCCTAGAATAACCTGGCAAGTTTTCCTCTCGAAAAATCTGCACAATTTAAAAATATATTTTTGGCATATTGAATGTACTTTCGATTTGGCACTGCTATGTGATTCTGTGACATTTAAGTGCACTCTATATCCCTGAGAAGTTTGTCAGCCTGGTGCTTAGACACTCTGTAAATACCTGTTTTAACTTTAATTTTAAATATGTAATAATTTGCAATATTTCTGTTTAACAAATAAATTAATACATTTTGTATGCGACAACAAACAAACCTTTTGTACGTACAAACCCAAAAGTAGAATACATTTCATACAAGAAAAAAATATATTGGTTTAGATAGTAATGAGTGGTGCATAAGAACATAGTCTACATAAAACTGCTGAAACAAAAATAGATTACTTTTGAAATATTTCTCCGTCTGGAGTGTTCCCATTTTGAAATCTATATTGGCTTACTCATGTACAATCTTGAGTAATACTTTTAACGATATACAAAGAGAACATTTTTACTAAGCAAATTCTATTAAATGCTGTGTTCTATATAATGATCTGCTGCAATAATATACTATCCAAACTGATACAGAATATATAGATATGTAATACGAAAACATGAATATATAGTAGGAATTTCTCCACAAATTCTTTCTGAATTGTAGACATCATCAGATAATTCAAAATATATATAGCAGGCAGAATGCTCTTATAAATTAATGTCATTTTTACTTAAAACTTTTTTCACAATATCATAATAGCAGCAAAAATTTTTTCGAACACTTTTTTTACAACACATTCATGCATTTCTCATACCCTAGCTCTCATCCCAAAACATGACATTTTTCTAAATGCAATTATTTTTCAACTGTACTACATAAGTAATGAACATTGTAATAATATAGGTACCTAAATTAATATAAATTCATTATTAGTAATCAAAGATATTTTTGACATAGTTTTGACATTAATACACAGTACAGAGCTAGAATTTTTTAAAGGGAAACTTAAACAAATAAAAATATAAAGCTACCTAATTATTTTTCAAGAAATTCATTATAAATCAAAGGTTATTGGTAACTACGAATATAATAAAGAAAAAATTTGTGCACTTTTTAAAAAATTAAATCACAAATTAAAAAAAACAAAAAACAATTTATATTAAATAAGAGTTTAAGTAAAACGTTTGAAATGCTGGGAATTTACACAATTTTATAACATAAGAACAGAAAGAAAAAAATAGATCCCAATTAGAAATGCTGGGAATTTACACAAAGGTTACAATATGGTTTTTTCATAAAAAATTTGGAAAATCACTGAAAAAATGAAAAAAAACATATATAGATATAAATTCTTATTCCAACAAAAGATAAAAATTTATAAAAAGAAATGCTTTTATTAAAATACAAAAAAGAAACAACATTATAATATCAAAATTCACAAAATATACTAACTTGTTTTTGTAAATATGACACTATGTTATCAAATGTTGTTAAAGTATTCTTTTTACCATGCCTAAAAACAGGAAGGTGTCCTACAATAAAAAATAAACAATGAGTAATGAAGAGAATTCATTTTCAAAATGTAATTTTTTTAATACAACCTCTGACAATAAAAACCTTCAGTGAATAATCCTGTAACATTAACAAAAGATAAGAAATATTAAAAATACAAAAGAAACAACATTACCAAAATACTATTCTTTTTTTGTAAATAGACACTATGTTATCAAATGCCCATCCCATGACTATGCACGGCTGAGATCTGCTATACATGTCCTGGAAACTTTGCAAGAAGTCTTCTTTTTGAGATGGAGTTCAAAAGCCTCATCACTTTCGTTGGATGTTAGATGGAGTTCAAAAGCCTCGTCACGTTTCGTTGGATGTTAGGAATATCGTCAACACATTTTTCTCACCCCTTAATTCTGGGTAATGATTTGTTTCACGGATTCACAGTTAATCTGCAGTTCATCAGCTATCATGTGCACAGTTAATTGACAATCTTTAATAATTAATTTCCTCACTTTTGCTATGTTTTTGTCACTGATTGATGTCACCAGTTTTCCGCAAAGGGGGTTGTCAGAAACACTTTCCTCCCTGCTTTCGAACCACTTGTGCACACACTTCATGGACAGTGCTTGATCTTAATAAACATGTACCAGCATCACATAAGTTTCTTTTAGTGACTTGCTAAGCTCAAAACAAATATTTAAATTAATCCATTGTTCATTCATTTTCCTGTTCTTAGTTAAGAGCCAACATATAAACCAGCACTTTGTAAAGCAAGTCTTACATGGAACACAAATGAGTCTCAACTGAACAACAGTGGGGGTAGATGGTCAACACCTGCCACTACCCATGTGCAGCGTTTTGTTTCACCCGTGTTGCCAGAGCAGCTATTCTGACTTAATACACCAAACTTTATTGCCAGAGGTTGTATTAGAATTAAAATGCATCTACATTTCTTTGTATATAATATTTTTTAAATCTCTAAATACCTGTAGTTCCTGTTTATTAATCTATATGCATATATGAGGAAAGAAAAGTAAACAATTATTTTAAATAATTTATTTCTAAATAATTGAATAGGTTGATGTGGAAAAAATACAAAACTTTGTGTAATACATTCTATTTAAGAAACTGTGGTTGGTCGATTATCAATGCCTCACTTTGAAGGCTATTGGTGAAGGACCTTGTAATCAAAGAACATATCTAACATGGCACCCAATATCCAAGCTTCCACACCAATGTGAAGCCTGAGTATCAACAAATTTAAGATGTATCCAAACTTCTATGTTGAGAATATTCAGTGTGGTACCAGGAAATGAACCTACAACTGGACAGAACGAATCTCGGCCAAGAGTTTATTACCACAAGCTCTCCGTTACAATGGCACACCACAGACTTCAGATTGAAAAATGTTTTACAAATCTGTTAATTTTAGACCTTCTGTAGCTTGTATATAATTTGAATTTTTTTGTAATTTCAGCAAAGTATTAGGTACTTACGTATTATACAAACAATCACCAACGTTCAAGATAACTCCCCAAGTTGGCTACCTAATTTAAATACGCGTTGTACGCAATGAAATGGCAAGTGTGTGCTTTGTTTCACATAATGTTGCCAATAGGTTGTAATAATTCATAAGTTCCAAGCATTAGTGTACTTGAAAACATTGATTTGAAGCCATTTTTGTTTTTTGTAAGGAGATGAGTTAAAATAGGACTTCACCAATTACATAAATTAATTGTATTAGAGAGAGAGAGAGAGAGAGAGAGAGAATCATAAAATCTAATTAGTTTGTGAAACAAATGAATTTATATAATTTTCATGAGAAAATCTCACAATGAATTATAAAGATAATTTTTGAAACAAAGTAACAAATATTGAGCAAGTAACACTGAAGTACATGAGATAATGTTTGAATAAAATTTTAAAAATATACCGTATCTTGATAATGGCCAGTTTGTCTTCTTGATTTTAACTGGTGCCCCAGAAAACTTAGCATAAGCCTGCAAAATATAGAAAATTAAATACACTTTTAGTTCAAGTAATTTTCAAACATAGCATGCACAAAAACATTATGATACTTGCTCAGGTTTCTCGGATAAAATATCTAAAACAAGTATTTCCCAACAATCAATATTATTCATACATTAAACTAGAATTAATTTAAATTTTAGTAAATATATTAAAATTAAAATGAATCACCTGAAAATTAAACAAAATAAAATTTTTGAAGAAAACAAAAGTAAACTTCATACATTTTCAAATTCTATTTTAATAATATAAATGTAAAAATTATAAAAAAGATATACCATAACTTGAAGACAAGTTAAGTCCACAGAAGGAAGAGTCCAGTCACCTTGCCAAATATCAAGCTCCATATTTGTTCTTTGAAACCCTGCAAATGTTACGACTCACAGTGTATTTTTAAAAAGCGGCTTTTAAGCGAAAATCTAAAATTTTCATTTTACCCCTAATAAACAAATAAGATGAAGTTGAAGTGTTTTTATGAAAATCTTCTAATTTAGTACAGATGGCGTGCTTAATAGTCTGAAAAATAAATTAAATATCACGTGACATATTCACGTCTTGCTTCATGTATTTAAAAATCAGAACAAATTTTTAATTTTAAGAATTTTTAAAAGAACTCAGTTAGTACAATTTTCCTATAAGAATACATATTATTTTAATCAAATTTTTAGGTCCACAAATATGAAAGCATTATCACGATACAATACTTCGAAAAAAAGCTGGCCTTCTCTATAAAGTGGCCTGGGTGAAAAAACCCACTTTGAACCCCTAAACTTTTCGTAAGGTAAAAAAAAATTTCAACAATAATATATATTTCTAATACATGTTCATTTAGTGACTGAAGGTGGGAATACTGGAAAATAACATAGAATAATATAAAATAAATAGGCTTTAATTACTAACCACGACTGATCTTTTTGAAGAACAAAGTCGCAGATTCTTCAGGACAATAATGCTCCCTATCAAGGCTCAAATCTTGTCCCTAAATAGTTCGAAGACAGTACTGGGAATTGAATGAGCTAACCAGGACTTTCACAATACTTTAATCTTATAATGAACCTTCGGCATAAGATTGGCTTTAATATTTCGAAGGAGAAAACGTCAAATAAACTTGAATCAACTGAAACTTTGATATTTTCTTTAACCATGTGATCATAAAAGAACTCCTTGTGAAATTAGTGTTTTCCATGGCAAAAAGACGAAGAGCCATAGTTAAAATAAGCAGCTGGCCAACAAAATATTGCTGATCAAACATGAAACAATCATGTAGTTTTTAAAATGCATGTTAAAGTTACATATAAGGTTTTGTGTTATTCTACAATGTATAGCATATTTCTGATTTGTATTATTCTGTATATACATTCTTGAGTTTAGGTAAATGTACTACAAAAAATATTTATCGTATTGAAAAACTAGTAACAGATTTGAAACCAGCATAAAAAATACATTAGAATCAATAAAAATAGTTAAAACAGCACAACAATTTCAAAACGAAAAATTAAGTCAAACACAAAAAATGTGGCAAAAAAATAAGTATGTTCAGAACTTTTTGCCACCACTACATGTGTAAAGAACAATTTCAATTCTAAAATTCTGCGAGCTGCATCTACCCGATGCTGGGCGTTGGAGGAAGAAATTCAGTCTCGAGACAGTCAATTAAAGTAATTTAGTTTATTCAGAGTTACCGAGTGAGAGTGAGCACGTGATTGCTTCACCCTTTTTATTTATATACAGAACATAATGACGTCACACGACCTCTTCACAGTTACAAGAACGTGGCGCCATGCAGCCACTCATTTACACAAATCATTTTTTATTCACAACATACTCCCCTTTGAGACTTGGGAGAGTCACAAAACCTATAACAAATATAATTCAAAAGATCAAGTCTCTTCGGTTCTTTAACCAATATTCCAGAAGAAGTATATTTTTTTACAATTTGCATCATTAGCATTCAAGACCTTTTCAGGTATACAGTCGGTCGAAAAAAATAGTTGAGCACCGTGACCCTTTCAAAAAATGATTGGAAATGGAAAACGACCTTTATTGAAATGAAATGACCATTGTTGAAACCCTCTCACTTGAAATTTATCATGAAAACCCATCTCATTTTAAATTTATCATGAAAACCATCTCATTTGAAATTAATCGTGAAAACCATTTCACTTGAAATTAATCATGAAATCTGTCTCATTTGAAACGAAAACATCTCATTTGAAAGCATCGCATTTGAAACCATCTCATTTGAAATCATCTCATTTGAATCGAACACCATCTCATTTAAAATCATCTCATTTGAATCGAACACCATCTCATTTAAAACCATCTCATTTGAATCGAACACCATCTCATTTAAAACCATCTCATTTGAATCGAAAACCATCTCATGTGAATTGAAAATCATCTCATGTGAATCGAAAACCATCTCATGTGAATTGAAACCCTCTCATTTAAATCGATCTCAACACCGTATTTTGGTTCCCACCTTTTCATTTTAAATGACTTTTTTTACATGACTCTTGTCCCTTTTCCCCCTACTTTTTATCCAACACTTGCATTTAAGATTTTAATCAAAAGGAACGTTCAAAGGGCTCTTTTTGTATGACTCTTGTCTACTTTTAATCAAAAAAGTTGTGTTTATGTCTCGATACATGTTTGAAGCAAAGTTCTACTGAGAACGTTCAAACGGCTCTTTTTGTATGAATTGTGTCCATTTTTCACCTCATTTTTTATCAAAACGTTGTGTTTAGTGTCTCGATTCATGTTTGAAGCAAAGTATGCAGGAGAACGATCATGTATGAGCAGTATAAAATTTTTCAGATTTCTCCCAAAGGAACGGCAAAGTTCTACTGAGAACTTTTTGTATGAATGTGTCCATTTTTCACCTCATTTTTATCAAAACGTTGTGTTTAGTGTCTCGATTCATGTTTGAAGCAAAGTATGCAGGAGAACGATCATGTATGAGCAGTATAAAATTTTTCAGATTTCTCCCAAAGGAACGGCAAAGTTCTACTGAGAACGTTCAAACGGCTCTTTTTGTATGAATTGTGTCCATTTTTTCACCTCATTTTTATCAAAACGTTGTGTTTAGTGTCTCGATTCATGTTTGAAGCAAAGTATGCAGGAGAACGATCATGTATGAGCAGTATAAAATTTTCAGATTTCTCCCAAAAATATTTTATGACGGGGCGAGAGAAAATTTTTATTCAATCCCAGAGAGACAATTTAGACAGGGGTCATCCACAAATGAAATTTAGACAGGGTCATCCACAAATGAAATTTAGACAGGGTCAAATGAAATTTAGACAGGGGTCAAATGAAATTTAAACAGGGGTCAAATGAAATTTAAACAGGGTCAAATGAAATGGAGGCATCGTGAAGGGGTCCAATGAAATGGATGCATCTTGGTGAGAAAACATGCCAATTCAACGAGACAAGCCCTCCAATTTCGGTGAGCAAACAGAGGATATATGCCCACTCAACGAGACAAGCCCTCCCATCTGAGTGTGTAAGAAGACGACAATAGGTAAGTTTAATCTATATTATTCCAATCTTGGTGTATTTAATACTCTAATGATGTCATGTGAAACGATTCCTATTGGCTGGTGCATGTTTTAAAAAAAGATGCCATCCAATGTTGGCATATTGTGTGTGTTGAAAAAAGGGGACCGAGTCGACTGGTGTGTCGATTCGATCCCCCTTTTTAGGTAAATTTTTTTTTGACTCACTCTACTAGATGGGCAGTCTGTCTTTAGCATTCAGCCTGCAGCTTGTTAAAATGCTGCAGGTATCGTGCAAATCGATACGATTTCATCATGGTGCACTCGGAAATGTTAAAGTCCTCGTGTACCTCATCGTGCAGGTGGTCAGGCAGGCTGATGTCATTCAAATCCCGGAAATGGGGCAATATTTCCAGGTTGATCGTAAAAAGTCCCAGCTTTTCAAAACTTTTCCGCTGATCCGAGCCCCTTGACGACAATGAGGCATCTGTTTCCTTGGGCCAGGTGACAAAACTTACCCCTGACGCAGAAATCACAGTATTCGAGGCGTACCGATCCGGGCAGGTGGCTTTTCAAGGCTGAGCCGTTCATTAATGTAACGGTTGGCCCTGTCTGTCTTTGTCTGTCGTGAGGAGGTTGGAATGGTCCACCGTGATGCAAATTACTTTTGGATCTTTGCCATCCTCCGGAATGCTGGCAATGGACAGTTCGATAGGAACAGGCTGGCCACCATGGTGAAACACGTTGGCATGGGCAAAAAACGCTAGATGAGACATGTTGCTGAGTGAGAATGTCACTGGTGGAGGAGCGCTCGCCTTTTATACTCTGCTGGGTCACGTGAATCGATTCCTATTGGCTGATGCTTTTCCAATCTTGAATCACAAGACATTTATTGCATCCAACAGCCCGATTCAGCGCCAAGGTTCCACCATACAGATGAATCAAACAGCACGATTCAGCGCCAAGGTTCCACCATACAGATGAATTTAATCTTGCTGCATCCAAAAGCACAAGTTTTTAAAATGTGCATTTCAATCATGGTACATTATTTGACCCGAAAAAAGGGGGACTGAATCGACTGTTGTGTCGACTCGATCCCCCTTTTTCCGGGCCAATATCCATTTACTGTGTCAATACCGACACTTTGTAGCTCCATTCAGCATGCAGCGTATTAAACTGCTGCAGGTATTTGGCAAATTGGTACTATTTTAACATGGTGCAGTACGAAATGTCCTCTTCCTCGTGCACACCCTCATGCACGGGGTCGGGAAAGGTTCCATCGCAAATGTCTTTAAATTTCGGCTGGTTCTCCAGGGCCATGGCATACAGTCCGAGCTCTTGAAAATTTTTTTGTTGTTCTAATCCTTTGACCACCATCAGGCCCCTGTTGCCTCGGGCCAGCTGACTAAACTTGCCCCTCACGCAAAAGGGCAGGTATTCCACGGGCACACTCTTGGGTAACGGGTGGTGTACCAGACGAAGACGGGCATTCTCTTGGCAGTTGGATCGAACATCTTTGTGCTTGGATGTTTGCCCGGCATGATTCACGGTGATGCACATCACCTCGGGATCGCTGCCATCCCTGGGAATCGTGGCAATGGACAATTCGATGGGCACTGGCTTGCCCTCGTGATGAAACACGTTGGCATGCGCAAAATAGGCGGGTTGACTCAAAACAGACATGTTGCTTCAAACAGCAGAATGATTCGAGCGGCGGGTGGCTCGCTTTATATATGGTCGAGGAGCGTGACGTCAGAGGGCATTCCATGGGCCAAAGCCTTTCATGCGAGCGCTGCACGTGTTTTCCAAAGCCCGCTTCCAAGGTTGGAGACCCACGATGCGCCAAGGAACAGGATCGTCTCGATGCATTTCCCAATCGTCCAACCACGTCAACCATTTCACGTACACGTCTGCGACTCGAGGGCAGTCTGTAAAATCCAAACTATACGCATCCGTCATGTGAGGTTGATACGCCTCCCAAACTCGGTGAGGGGGAGACGACCCACTTGAAAGAATCTCAACTCGACCCCTTTGTCCCAGGTCAGATCCAAATGACTCGTAAACACAATCACCGTTTTCCCAAACGACCGAGGAATGTGCACCCCAAAGTTGGGTTCAAAAAGGATGGTATAAGGATAGTCTGGCTCGTAATACGTGACTCGATCCGGCCACCGACCCAGGTTTCCAAAGACGATAGTGGTGCAATGTCGAACACTGGTCCAACAAGTGTTGTACCGAAACCATTTTTTTACATGCTCTTGTCTCCAAGCTTGATATGTTTTGGACAAACAAAATGAGACTGTTTTCTGGCAAAAATGAAATTTATTTACAAATTAATATTTACAATATTTACAAAAAATAATATTTACAATATTTACAAGATAATATTTACACTATTTACAAAAAAAATAATTACATGCAAGGCAATCAAATGCCTTTAGACAGATTCAACGGTTCTATCACTTTAAACCCAGTAGTGGTTTTCACTTTTTTTTTCAAACGGGGCATGGTCAAGTCCATGGGGGCTTCTTGCTTCTCTATGGCCAACCCTGCTTCAAAATGGTCAAAGAACGAGATGAGATCATTACTCTAGTCAAACAGGGAAGGCACCGTGTCCAGCACCTGAGGTTCTTGGGTATGAGCCGAGGGAATCCCTTGTGGCAAGTAGTCTCCAAATACGGACGACATGATTTGATCTATGGAAGAGTCATCCGTAAGGGTCGGCTCCTAAGTCTCGACCACAGGTGGATCTGGTAAAAGAATCTGTGGTGTTGTCAACTCTGGTGGTGGATCTGGTAAAAGGATCTGAGGGGTTGTCTGCTCAGGTGGATCTGGTAGAAGAATCTGAGATGTTGTCAGCGCAGGTGGATCTGGGATTTGAGATGTTGTCAGCTCAGGTGCTCTGGGATTTGAGATGTTGTCAGCTCAGGTGGCTCTGAAATACTCACGGGTTGAGGGGTGGCCAAGGCAGTGGAAGGTTTGATAATCAACACAGGAGCCACAGGCGGTCTGATGACGGGTGTGATTACCACTCTTTTCTTTTTGGAAAAAAGGCCCGGGCTGTTTCTTTTGTTCAAAGGTCTTTTGTTTGTCTCGGCAGGTACGTGAGCCGTGGTCGGAGGTGGTAGCTTGTAGGCCTTTTGACGAAGCGTTTCCTTTGTCTAAAATCCCCCAGGTTAAATCCATTCTCCATGAGCTGGGGGAGAATCATTTCGGGGATAATGTCCAAACCAAACAATGCCTTTTGCACCGTCAACAAGATGTAACGGGTTCCAGCCGGGATCGGGTACGCCGTGTGAGGTTCCAACACCATTCGATGATAGAGCATCTGGTCAAACGGTTCAAATCTCCTCCTAAACAAATTGGGATTGGCCCGACACCTGAAACTGGACGATGGAAATTCATAAATCAGCATGGGCGCGTGGGTCGTTTGAATCAAGTGAATCTCGCCAGACTTTACCGTTCGAAGCCAAACGTAAAGTCTTTTTCACAAAAAACATGTTGTTGTAAATGTAGACCATCCTCTTGACGGTATTTTTCAGGGGTCGATCGGGATTTCTCAACAGTCCTTTAGAGAGTTTCTCCCACAAGACATCATCGGGCCTGAATTCGTTCACGTGCTTGGCCTCCAGGATGGCACGCTTGAAATTATCTAACAGCGTCTTTTTTTGGTACCAATTGTCTTTGAAAAACAAGACAAACACCCGTTTCGTGTTGGGTTCCTGATAAATGATGCAAGCACGGACCTGTCCCTGCCGAGCAGCATATTCCAAGGCGTCGGGTTTCTCGGGCAGCGTCACGGGCATCACGGTCGTGGAAATGTGCTCGGGAAAGGCATCAATTTGGTCCATTGTGCACTAAAGTGAAGCATGGACTGATGGGAAGCGTCGAGACGAGTCTTCTTTTATACGTTAAAACAGGATGTGGGCGGAGTCATGAGTAGCCAATCACGAGTGAAAAGTGGGATTGATGGGTTGATGCAAAATGGCACACATGCCTTGCACGGCAATCCAACGATGACAGGTGGTTTGATTACAAAACGGAAATTGTCCCAGCTCGCGTCCATTGGAATTTAACAACATCACAGGAGTTCGCTTGAAGGGGCTCGAGGAGCTCCAACTGGCTTGAATGTCCTTGAAAGTTTGTTTGAATGTTGGTCGGTGACACAAATGGTACCGACATTGAGATAGTGTAAAAATTTAAACAGTTCGTGGGGACATTCTCGATCCATGGCATACGAGACGACTCCGTTGGTCAGCGTGAAACCACTGTTTCTAATACACAACACGGCCAAACCTTGGCTGTGGAAAAAGACTTGGGCATTTTCCTGGGAAGTGGGCATCAATTGCTGTGCATAAGGGGGTCTTTGAAACACTCTGGGTTTGAAATGATGCCTTTGATACGGGGGCCTGAAATTGGGTCTCTTGTACAACCTGGGATCTCGTGGCCTTGTTTCCTCGTGCCATCTTTTCTCATTCCTTCGTTCTTCATTCTCCTCGTTCCTTCGTTCCTTGGATCGCGGAGAACGATGAATGACGGAATTAACCTTCTTGACATGGGTCTTCTTGACAGGTGGATCAGGTGATTTAGAAACCATTGGTGGCTTGGAATCCACGGGTTCTTTCAAAGGTGACTCGGGAACCCTAGATGGTTCCATGGGATCTTTCAAAGGTGTCTTGGAAACGGTAGATTGCTCCATGGGGGTAACGAATCATAAATCACATCTTCAGAGGCTTCATGGGATGGAGAAGCTACTGGAGTTGGTGGCAAAGGTGAAACTGTTGTTGGCACACTAAACATGTCAATAAAATCATCATAGTCTGGCGAATTCATTTTTGCAGGAATGAGTATCATGACATTAGAGAGAGTATTTAAACCCTACTGTGTCAAAAAATATTTGAATACTAAAAAAAAAAAATTTTTTTTTTAGTAAATTTTAATCATCTTCCAAGTCATTGATGAAGACCATCAAGTTTAGTCTGAAAAATTTGCGAGTGAACGAAAAGGTTGAGAGAGAGCTGAAGGAGGTCGAGATAATCTTTTTATCGACTGTTCCAACGCCATGGATTGGAAGTGATTCTGTCCACTCTTTTTCCCTGTAATACCCTTTTCAATATTTTATTTTCGCGTGACATACCTTGCAATTTAGAGTTTAACTCTTTTCTTTGATTTTCCACTCTTTTTCTTTGGTTTTCAAGACGTCATTTTCTTGCTTCAATATATCCTTTTCCCTTTGAATCAAGTCATTTTTTTCTCTTTCATTAGAATCAGGTCATTCTTGGCTTTCATCTCGTTAAGTTTGGCCTTTAATATCACCTTTTGGTCCATGGCCCACTCTTGTTTTACATTTTTAATTTCATTCATAATATTTTGTTGTTTGCGAGACAACACGTACTGTTCGTCTCTAATCCCTTGAAATGAACCATTCCCCGTTATTTCCCTCTTTCAAATACAATTTTTTGTTACCGTATAGATTCAAATACAGAGGAGTCGATTCCTCCGTTTCCTCGTAACGGTGGGGAATCACACAGTTTAAAAATTTCCATCCCGTCACATGGATGGGTACACTCCATTTGAAATGACCCCACGCATCTGCCCTTCGTCTCGTCTTCTTTTCCCACTTCGCCACATTTTTACTGTCCACCTGCTCCCAAAGCAATTTTTCTATTCCTCCTGGAAACAGAGTGCAGAGAAAGGCAATACTGTGCGGATGCAAGGGTCGATTGATGTGAAAATGGGACCATTGTTCCGGATTCCTCAAATTGTCTGGAATCTCGTCCTTGTCGCACGACGATTTCGGTTGACTCACGTACATTATGGTTCGCACGAGATGAAATGCGCTTTTAATCTTGATGCATTTCTTGGCCCGACCGCTGTTTGGAAATTCATGTCGAATTTTTCCCTTCCACACGTCTTCAAACGAACTCTCTTGTTCACACGCCAGAATCATTTGTCGATGTTGTATTTTACCCTTCTCATTCACCAATCCATCGCACAGGCACCAAAAGGGTAACAGGACAAACTTATCCCGAATCTTTTCCATCTCCTTACGAAACGTATCAAACATGTCCTGTTTTACCATAATGTGAAACCACATCAAGTCTTCCCTCAGATAGCGCTGGACCATGCCCCACACATCTTTTCCCAAACCCCCTTGAAATTCGACCCCTTCCTCTCACATCTCGGGTTTTTCAAATAGTGAATCGTAAAACCCTACGTATTCACTCAATCTGTCTTTGCAACGACCCTGCATTTCACGAGGCACGGGTTGAAAGTCTCTACATCCACATGCATCCTCCTCCTCCACTGTCTCCTCTTCCTCCGTCTCCTCATGTATCTTGGCCTCCTCTACAAAACGTAGCAAACAGGCCGTGACATGGTTTACGTTTTCGGGACAATTCTTTTGCCCGTAAGGCCAATGCTTCCTTCCGAAACAAAACAGGCATTGCTTACGGCCATCCAGATTATATTTTTGGGCCGCATGTTTACTATAAAAGTGACGTACGGTCATTGGCTCCTGACATTCAGGACAGGACACGAGAGCGTTAAACCATCTACTGAGATGTCTATAAAATGAAGTAGAGGATTTGAACATGTCCCTCGTTGCTGTCCCAAAATGATTATGTAACAAGTGAGTATTGACCTTATTTATTAAATTATATTAAAAAAATGCTTGGCCGGTTGCCAATTTATACTTGGCCTGTTTCCATTGCATGATTGGCCTCCCCGTTTCACATTTGGTTTGTCTCCATTTCATGCTTCACCTGTCGTATTTCATATTTGGTTTGTCACCATTTCATATTTGGTTTGTGTCTATTGCATATTTGACCTGTCACCATTTCATATTTGGTTTGTGTCCATTTCATATTTGGTTTGTCGCCTATTGCCTATTTGGCCTTTCGCCAATTCTTTTGGCCTGTCGCCAATTCTTGCTTGGCCTGTCGCCAATTCTTGCTTGGCCTGTCACCATTTCATATTTGGCCTGTCACCATTTCATATTTGGCCTTGTTTCCATTTCATGTTTGGTTTGTTTCCATTGCATGTTTGGCCTGTTTCTCCATTTTCATATTTGGTTTGTTTCCATTGCATGCTGGCCGTTCCCCATTTCTCTTTTTACCTTTGAGTCTTCTCGTTTCATGCTTGGCTCCATTAATGTTTCCTTCTTTGAACGTTGCTTTTGAACGGTGCCTACCCTCGTTCGACCCTTGGAAGAAGACGGGACTCGATTGAAACGCCGGGATGCCCCACGTTGCATGGTGCCTGTGATTGCCGTCTGGAGGCTTCCCTTATAACATTTATTCTACATCCAACTTGACCCGTTTCATGATTTTTTAAAACAATTTTCATCCTTGGTTGTATTTTGCTTCCAATCTCTAGTATTTACTTGAAAAAGACACACAACTTGACTCTTTACAGGCCTATTTACCTGCTCAAACCTCTCTCCTAAAACTTTTTCATTTTGCTTTCAATCTCTAGTATTTACCTAAAAAGATACAAAACTTGACCCATTTCATGATTTTTTAAAACAATTTTCATGTGGCCTTATAAAATGGTTGTCTTTTTGCTTCACATCTCTAGTATTTACCTAAAAAGATACAAAACTTCAATCAATCTCTTTAAAATGGTTGTATTTTTTGCTTTAAATCAGGCCTATTTACCTGTTCAAAACCCTCTCATAAACCCCTCTCATTTTCGCGGTTACTACTTTAAGAAGGAATCTTTGTATTTCTGAGGTATGACGTCACGAGTTTATGTAATAATAATGTGAATGTCTTGATGAAAATATAAAGAATAAAAAATTAAAATAATTTAATGAATAAAAATAATTTTATAAAATACAGATGAAATAATAAAATAAATTTCAGCAATGTTTGTAAAAATATTTTCTTTTTACAAAATGATTCTTTCAAAGAAATGATGCTTCTTGGCGAATCTTGGCATATAGGGAGCCCAAAAAAATGGGAGAACGACTACTGGTCCCGAGCTATGCTCCCATCCAGTAATCATTCTCCCATTTTTCTGGAGCTCAATACAGTGTCTAAGGGGCCCTTAGAGGGTCGGGTGTTCTGCAGAGGGCAACTGTTGCTCACATCAAGTGTCGGAGGAGGCAACGCAAGTGAAATGCATGACCGCATTGCGTCTTTTCCGGCCAGTGCATCGTGCTGAGGCAAATCGAACACGAGTCTGGCACTTGGAAGACACAATCGGGCCATTTCTGCCCAAAACACCCGTCAACACTGCTTGCCAATCGAGTCAGGTGGTCAAGTTTTGAGCACCATAGCGTCTCAAGCCTTGCACAAAAAATACAGTTTGGGGATGGCATACTGAGTCCATAGGGCTTGGACAAAGGCGCCTTTCCCTTTGGCAGCCTCTTGCTCCATAAATTCACTGTCAGGTCAGCAGGTTCGAAATAGGAAAAACTTTCAAACCAAGGAACGTCATTGAGGTCGTGGTAAGGTAAGATTCCCATCATCAAATCGATAATGTTGACGGCATAGACAGTTTCCAGTTCAATCACCTCGGAAGGCTTTAAACGAATTAAAACGCCCCGAAAATTCATCATGAAACTGATGTAATCCCCAAGGTCTGCATCTTGGTACATGGCAAGATGCAGGGTGAAGGCTAATTCATGTTCCATGTCTCTGAGTAAAATGAGGCGACTGGCTTCTGAGCCCTGCTTTTATAGTGGACAGAAGGAGAAAGTCTACTGATAAATGAAGAAATGTGTGATAAGGGCTTTCGAGTAAAAAAAAAAGAGACAGGTTGAACAATCAATCATTTATTGATACCATTTACATTGGTAGGTTGAATAAGGAATCCATTGTTGCCCAATGTCATGAAAGGATGATTTCTAGGCACCCACAAAACAATATGGTTTGAAACCTCCGAGGGTTCCTGTTTGAGTCTCTTAGGGGCCAAGGGTGGTTCCATGCGTCTCTTTCAAGATCGAGGCGTTGGACGTGGAGTAGGAGAAAGGGTCTGGGTACCCTTGTCACAACGAGTGATCAGAGGTGGAGTCACCTCGACATTATCCATGAAAACAGAGGGATCCACGATCTCCAACGGTGGTCTCTTTCAGGTTCGGCAGATGTGGAGTCTGGTTCTTTCAGGCCTCTCAACAAGGTGGGTAGGTATTCTTTCAGGTCTCAACAGAGGGAGTAGGTATTCTTTCAAGTTCAGCAGGTCTCTCGTATCGATTTGCACGATACCTGCAGCATTAACAAGCTGCAGGCTGAATGCTAAAGACAGACTGCCCATCTGGTAAGTGAGTCAAAGAAAATTTACTAAAAGGGGGATCGAATCGACACACCAGTCGATTCGGTCCCCTTTTTATACACACAATATGCCAACATTTGGATGGCATCTTTTTTTTAAAACATGCACCAGTCAATGGGAATCGTTTCACATGACATCATTAGAGTATTAAATACACCAAGATTGGAATAATATAGATTAAACTTACCTATTGTCGTCTTCACACACTCAAGATGGAGGGCTTGTCTCGTTGGTGGGCATATCCTCCTGTTTGCTCACTGAAATTGGAGGGCTTGTCTCGTTGAATTGGCATGTTTTCTCACAAGATGCATCCATTTCGTTGGACCTTCACGATGCCTCCATTTCATTTGACCCCTGTTTAAATTTCATTTTGACCCTGTTTAAATTTCATTTGACCCTGTCTAAATTTCATTTGACCCTGTCTAAATTTCATTTGTGGATGACCCCTGTCTAAATTTCATTTGTGGATGACCCCTGTCTAAATTGTCTCTCTGGGATTGAATAAAAAATTTTCTCTCGCCCCGTCATAAAATATTTTTGGAGAGAAATCTGAAAAAATTTTATACTGCTCATACATGATCGTTCTCCTGCATACTTTGCTTCAAACATGAATCGAGACACTAAACACAACGTTTTGATAAAAATGAGGTGAAAAATGGACACAATTCATACAAAAGAGCCGTTTGAACGTTCTCAGTAGAACTTTTGCTTCAAACATGTATCGAGACATAAACACAACTTTTTTGATTAAAAAGTAGACAAGAGTCATACAAAGAGCCCTTTGAACGTTCCTTTTGGATTAAAATCTTAAATGCAAGTTGTTGGATAAAAGTAGGAAAAGGGACAAGAGTCATGTAAAAAGTCATTTAAAATGAAAGGGTGGGAACAAAATACGGTGTTGAGATCGATTTAAATGAGAGGGTTTCAATTCACATGAGATGGTTTTCGATTCACATGAGATGATTTTCAATTCACATGAGATGGTTTTCGATTCAAATGAGATGGTTTAAATGAGATGGTGTTCGATTCAAATGAGATGGTTTTAAATGAGATGGTGTTCGATTCAAATGAGATGATTTTTTAAATGAGATGGTGTTCGATTCAAATGAGATGATTTCAAATGAGATGGTTTTAAATGCGATGCTTTCAAATGAGATGTTTTTCGTTTCAAATGAGACAGATTTCATGATTAATTTCAAGTGAAATGGTTTTCACGATTAATTTCAAATGAGATGGTTTTTCATGATAAATTTAAAATGAGATGGGTTTTCATGATAAATTTCAAGTGAGAGGGTTTCAACAATGGTCATTTCATTTCAATAAGGTCGTTTTCCATTTTCAATAATCATTTTTGAAAGGGTCACGGTGCTCAACTATTTTTTCGACCGACTGTATACCTGAAAAGGTCTTGAATGCTAATGATGCAATTGTAAAAAAATATACTTCTTCTGGAATATTGGTTAAAGAACCGAAGAGACTTGATCTTTTTGAATTATATTTGTTATATGGAGTTTTTGTGACTCTCCCCAAGTCTCAAAGGGGGGTATGTTGTGAATAAAAATGATTTTGTAAATGAGTGGCTGCATGGCGCCACGTTCTTGTAACAGTGAAGAGGTCGTGTGACGTCATTATGTTCTGTATATAAATAAAAGGGTGAAGCAATCACGTGCTCACTCTCACTCGGTAACTCTGAATAAACTAAATTACTTTAATTGACTGTCTCGAGACTGAATTTCTTCCTCCAACGCCCAGCATCGGGTAGATGCAGCTCGCAGAATTTTTAGAATTGAGAAATTGTTCTTTTTATGTAGTGAATGGCAAAAAGTTCTGAACATACTTATTTTTTTTTGCCACATTTTTTGTGTTTGACTTAATTTTTCGTTTTGAAATTTTTGTGCGGTTTTTTAACTATTTTTATTGATTCTAATGTATTTTTTTTATGCTGGTTTAAAATCTGTTACTAGTTTTCAATACGATAAATATTTTTTTGTAGTACATTTGCCTAAACTCAAGAATGTATATACAGAATAATACAAATCAGAAAAATATGCTATACATTTGTAGAATAACACAAAATCTTATATGTAGCTTTAACATGCATTTAAAAACTACATGATTGTTTCATGTTTGATCAGAAATATTTTGTTGGCCAGCCGCTTATTTTAATTATGGCTCTTCGTCTTTTTGCCATGGAAACACTAATTTCACAATGAGTTCTTTTAGATCACATGGTTGAAAGAAAATATCCAAGTTTCAGTTGATTTCAAGTTTATTTGACGTTTTTCTCCTTCGAAATATTAAAAAAGCCAATCTTATGCCGAAGGTTCATTATAAGATTAAAGTATGGTGAAAGTCCTGGTCAGCTCATTCAATTCACAGTACTGTCTTCGAACTATTTAGGGACAAGATTTGAGCCTTGATAGGGAGCATTATTGTCCTGAAGAATCGGCGACTGTTCTTCAAAAGATCAGTCGTGTTAGTAATTAAAACCTATTTATTTTATATTATTCTATGTTATTTTCCAGTATCCCCTCCTTCAGTCACTAAATGAACATGTATTAGAAATATATATTATTGCTGAAATTTTTTTACCTTACGAAAAGTTTAGGGGGTTCAAAGTGGGTTTTTTCACCCAGGCCACTTTATAGAGAAGGCCAGCTTTTTCAAAGTATTGTATCGTGATAATGCTTTCATATTTTGTGGGACCTAAAAATTTGATTAAAATAATATGTATTCTTGTAGGAAAACTGTACTAACTGAGTTCTTTTAAAAATTCTTAAAATTAAAAATTTGTTCTGATTTTTAAATACATGAAGCAAGACGTGAATATGTCACGTGATATTTAATTTATTTTCAGACTATTAAGCACGCCATCTGTACTAAATTAGAAGATTTTCATAAAAACACTTCAACTTCATCTTATTTGTTTATTAGGGGTAAAATGAAAATTTTAGATTTTCGCTTAAAAGCCGCTTTTTAAAAATACACTGTGAGTCGTAACATTTGCAGGGTTTCAAAGAACAAATATGGAGCTTGATATTTGGCAAGGTGACTGGACTCTTCCTTCTGTGGACTTAACTTGTCTTCAAGTTATGGTATATCTTTTTTATAATTTTACATTTATATTATTAAAATAGAATTTGAAAAATGTATGAAGTTTACTTTTGTTTTCTTCAAAAATTTTATTTTGTTTAATTTTCAGGTGATTCATTTTAATTTCTACATTTTAATTTTAATATATTTACTAAAATTTAAATTAATTCTAGTTTAATGTATGAATAATATTGATTGTTGGGAAATACTTGTTTTAGATATTTTATCCGAGAAACCTGAGCAAGTATCATAATGTTTTTGTGCATGCTATGTTTGAAAATTACTTCGGAACGAAAAGTGTATTTAATTTTCTATATTTTGTAGGCTTATGCTAAGTTTTCTGGGGCACCAGTTAAAATCAAGAAGACAAACTGGCCATTATCAAGATACGGTATATTTTTAAAATTTTATTCAAACATTATCTCATGTACTTCAGTGTTACTTGCTCAATATTTGTTACTTTGTTTCAAAAATTATCTTTATAATTCATTATATAATTTTCATGAGAAAATAATCTCACAAATTCATTTGTTTCACAAACTAATTAGATTTTATGATTCTCTAATACAATTAATTTATGTAATTGGTGAAGTCCTATTTTAACTCATCTCCTTACAAAAAACAAAAATGGCTTCAAATCAATGTTTTCAAGTACACTAATGCTTGGAACTTATGAATTATTACAACCTATTGGCAACATTACATGAAACAAAGCACACTTGCCATTTCATTGCGTACAACACGTACGAAATTAGAGTAGCCAACTTGGGGAGTTATCTTGAACGTTGGTGATTGTTTGTATAATACGTAAGTACCTAATACTTTGCTGAAATTACAAAAAAATTCAAATTATATACAAGCTACAGAAGGTCTAAAATTAACAGATTTGTAAAACATTTTTCAATCGAAAATCTGAAGTCTGTGGTGTGCCATTGTAACGGAGAGCTTGTGGTAATAAACTCTTGGCCGAGATTCGTTCTGTCCAGTTGTAGGTTCATTTCCTGGTACCACACTGAATATTCTCAACATAGAAGTTTGGATACATCTTAAATTTGTTGATACTCAGGCTGCATCGTTTGCTAGATCAACATTCGCATTTTTAGTTTTCTTTCTCTCTACGTTAACTTCTTGAGGCTCGCAACTGATTTAACCATCTGGCCAATATTCCGAATTTTGTTTCAACCAGGAAGGCCCCTCCCACCATCTAGAATTAGCATTTGTCGTGGAGAACAACCACGAGATAGTAAATCCGCGATATTCATGTTTCCTGGAACATACTTCCATGACTGAATTTGAGTTAGTTGTCTAATTTCCTTTACCCTATTAGCTACAAAAACTGACCAATTTCCATATTCTTTAATCCACCAAAGTGCTGTTGTGGAATCGGACCAAAGATTAACTTTCAAGTCCGGCATATTAAGCGCTTTCAAAATAGAATTTACAAGTCGAGCACCACGCGGTATACTCAAAAGTTTGAGAGGAGCTACTCTAGACTTCGCTCTAACGAGAATTACGCTAACTCTAGAATCAACTATTGATCGAGCAAAGACGCATCCCGCATATGACCCCTTGCTTGCATCAACAAATACATGCAATTCAGTAAAAATATCAATTTTTCATACAACGTGGTACAGTTAAATCTTTCAAAATTTGAATTTCATCAAACCATTTCATAAATTTGTTTACAATATTCTGAGGTAGTTCCTGATCCCATGCTTTTGTCATTTTCCATATTTCCTGCAATAGTAATTTTGGGAGCAATGTAGACGGCATAGCACATTCCAATAGGATTGAAAACTTTTGTACAGTAGACAAAACTAATCGTTTCGTTATTTTCACTTCGCACGTTAATGAGTCGAAATTCGTGCAACATTTCAAAACATCATTATCAAAGTCCCAGATGATACCCAAAATAAAAGTTTCGCCAGTGTTTATCAACACTTTTACTCGCCACATTGCTCTCAAAATACGTAAATTAAAACATCCTTCCGACATAATTAATTTAGCCTTCTCAATAAATATCTCTATTTCATCAGCACTGAAAACACCAGTTACACAATTATCAACATAAAAGGAAGATTTTAACTTTTGTGCAACTTCCTTACATTCGGAATTACAGTTTTCCAAAAGATGCATAATAGATGCATTCAATAAGTAAGGGCTTGAAGACACCCAAACACAACTCGACAATGCCTGTACACTAATTGTTGTTTTTCATTGCATGGGAAAAAAAATCTGAGATAATCTCTATCTTTCGGTGCAACAGATAGCATCAAAAACGCCTTTTCAATATCGGCTACAATTCCGACTGGATAAATTCTAAAACGATCTAAAATGTCAGGTATCAGTTCAATAAGGTTTACGCCTTTATATAAACAGTCGTTCAAAGACGGTTTCCCTTTTCACGGGCCGAGGCATCGAATACGGGTCGTATTTTTGTAGTCGCACTATCTAATTTAATCACAGGTCTATGCGGTAAATAATGGCATTCATTGTTCAATTCTACTTCCGGCACACTTTCAATGATATTTAAATCTTCCCATTGCCTAAACACACACTTTTATAATCATCAAAAAATTTACCGTTTCTTAATTTATTCATCATCCGTAGATGTCTTTTCCATGTTAGTTCTTTGTTACTGGGCAAATTTTCAGAGTTACATTTCCATGGGAGTTTAACTTCATATCTTCCATCGGGAAGAATTTTCATTTTATTCTTAAAATCGGTTAATTCAAAATTTTCTTTCGTATTCTCATTAGGTAAAGGGATCCGTTATGCCTAAAACATCAAGTTTCCATAATTCTTTAACGCTAACATTCCGAACATGCAAAGACGATGTCGTTAACATAACGTTTTTATCCTTCGAACATACTTTTCCAATTACCGTCCATCCTAGTTTAGTTTCAATAGCTGTTAAACTCGAATCAAATTCAATTAAATTCCCAGTCAATAATTTTCCTATATTATCAGCCCCAATCAAAAGCCCAATTTCCGTTTCTTTACAATTTAAATCCGATAAAATAATTTCTTTATTTTTAACTCATTTAAAATACGCTTATCCTCAATCTTAGAAATAAATCCACATATTTTCTTTTTCGGATAGCACTTCAAAACAACATGCATAAGAGTGTTTTAAATCACTGACCTCAATAGAATACACGCTGTGATGTTTCGGTTTAGTTTCGTTGCCCCCGAATAGAGAATGAATTTTCCTTTCCTGATCTTTAATGCGAATGAAAACGCAGAGAGTTTGAAAGTAAATACTTTGGTTTCTGTTGCAGTTACTTGATAGAGAGTTCTCGTTTTTATGGAACACAATTTTTGATCATATTTATTTAATTTTGGACACATAATTTCAAAATGAGAATAATTACATTTAGAACAATTAATATCATTTTTAATATCACAATTTTTACTCAAATGTCAGATCTATTTAAACAAATAAAACAAGCACCTTTTCTTAGTAACAATTGTCTCTTAGCATTTAAAGACATTTTTCTAGCATTAAAGTAATTTTCACTGGGATGATATTTCTCACAAATACACAGTTATTGATTTTCTTACCTGAAACTTTTCGGAACTCGCCAGAGATGATGCAGTCATTAACCCTCTAACCGGATAGCACGGAAAATTCCGTCAGTGTAAAGATGCTTCGAAAATGGACTGCACGGATTTTTCTGCCTTCAAGTAACGATTTCAAAAGCGGATTAGCCGCACTTTTCTGAAATCCTTTCCCCCTTTTAAGGTTTAAAATCTTGTAAGATAATTGGGGACGGTGGAAGCAACACAGCAGGACACTAATAGGAAGTTTTATGGCTCGCAGGAAACACCGTGTTTGACCCTGGGGCAATCGTAAAAAATCGATTTCTTTGACCCCAGGAAGTGTTTATTTGTTACCTCGTTTTTTTAATGTTTTGTAAAGTCCCAACGCATAAGTAAAATATGTTACAATTCCCTTTTGATTTCATATTAATTTGAAACTGTAACAAGTTGGGGGCGTGTCAGTGCAATCTGCTATTTTATATAGTTAGACAAATTATCTTTTTTAAGTATATTCTTTCGCTTCATTTTTCTTATTTTTAATCAAAGCTTTCAGTTTTTTGAAACGGGATTATTTTATTATAAGATACCGTAAAAATTAATAAAACACCAAACACTTTAAAATTTGGAACCTTTTCAATTTTCCAACCGCTAAAAATGAATAAATTTAAACTTCATCAAATCATTTGAAACATTTTCTTACACTTTGATAAAAATAATAACGAAAAAAAACTGTTAAGATTTATTAGTTTTTTTTTTTAATTTCAAAAAGTGTTCGGGAAGTTTAAGTACAGTGTGTGTGTGTGCGCGTGCCTAGTTTTATATTGTTTAAATACACCGAATTATATTTGAATTTTAAGTGCTTGAACTTCAGTTTACATCAAAGACAACATGAATGAAGATTTTCACACATTTTTTTATAACTTGAATGTTTGAATAAATGGTAATCAAAAATATACGGAAACATTTACAGTAGACATTTATGCATATAAATAAACATAAAAATCAATTTTAAATTCGAGCTATTCAAAAACATTCAAATTATTGTTAAAAATATCTATTTATACAAAATAACTCAACATTTATCTTTTTTAAAGGCTAACTGAATAAGTAATTAAAATCTGGATATTTTTGAAATCTCGACCGTATAAAGCTAGAAATTTTATGTTAGAAATTCCATTTGAAATTTCGAAAAAAATGCATCGCGCAGTTAAAATTATTTACCATAAGTTTTAGCAATTGTTTGAGTATAATAAAAATTTCAAATTTTATTATATAGCTTCTTTGGTATCTTTTAATATATTTCGAAGATTTCATACAATTTAGTTGAAAACTGCATGCTAAGAGCAAAAATATACTAAAAAATTGATGAATATACAATTACAATAAATTCTTACATAGAAGCAAAACTGAGAAGCTAAAGCGTAGGAATGAAAAATTTTGAGTATATCTGAAGTAGTTTTTGAAATATTTATTTTAAAGTTCAGAAAATTTGTGTGCGTTATGTTATACTTAATATTAATTAAATGGTTAAAATAATATGTTAATATTAGTCATGTAATCGTTTGATGACACATTCATATACTAATAAAAATTATCATGGTCATTGATGCGAATGTCAAAATTTTATGTAATTTTAAATTCAGGCATTAATATATTGATGTAGAAAATATAAAACGACCATGTAAAATACATGAAAAATGCAGTCTGCTATAAAATGATCTTGACAAACAAAATCCGGCATTTTCACTTACTATGACAGAGCCGACTTAGTCAGGGGCGATCTGGAAAAGAGAGAGAACCGCGGTTTTGATGGATGCCGCTCTAGCTTTTAAAGTTCCCAGGAAAAATTATATATATATAAATTACAAATGCAAAAATAAATCTTGTAATTTTCCATACATTTTTATAACAACGAATTGTGGAATTGGCTTCAATACATTGTTGTGTTTGACAATATGTAAGGTAACCAACCCTACTTTAGATAGATTTGTACTACTTTTTCGTAACCGTATTCCTTTTAAAATTAATTCGTGCAGCCGAAATACACCTTTTGTACCCTTAAAAATTTATGTAAACTATAACGGTTAATTTTAATTTATGCAACTTTGTGAAATATTCATAATTAACCATTTCCGTCTAAACAGTTTACATGAAAAAAAGTTTGGACTCCTTCATTCATTAGGGATTTATATAAGATTCTAACATTAAATTTTATTTTTCACCGAATAGGATCGAGTGGTAGTGTATAGTGCTTCCACACCACAAGTCTGGGGTTCTCTTCACGGGCTGCGCAAGGTCGACTCTGCCTTTCATCGCCGCTACATTGGGTCGATAAATGAGTACCAAGCTTTCTTCGGGTCTTAAACACTGAAGGTCTCTCTTCAGACAGACCGCAAATCAGGACATCTGTTCATTCACCTCAGCGTCAATGGTCACGTGTAAAAGCTTTTTAGGATTTTACAACTGATATTACAATCCATATACGTTTTATAGTAGTATATTTAAAAATGATAAAGACATTTTTACGACTGTGTGAGCTGTTATGTCTCGTTTATAAATATAAAAATTGCATTCAGCTACGGTTTTTATAAATGTACAGAAATAAGTGGAGAAATAGGATACTTACATATTATGAATATTTTTGACTGCAGTAAGATATATTTATATTTCAGTTTCTTTACAATTTGAATAGAAGTTGTAAGCCATTTTGCGAATAGTTTGATATTGAGTATAAACCCATAGGCTGTTTAATATTGTAAAGTGTTTCACTTTGATACCAGCACACATTAAAATAAGGCTCATTTGCAGTTATATGATCAGCTTCAGTGATATTTAAATTTTCAAGAATAGTCTACACGTATGAAAACATTCTTTCACAACCGCACATCACATCTCATACTATATCTTCCCTACAGCAGGAAATATTTGTGTATACTGCAAAATTTAATACAGGATACATTTCCAAGTGTTAAATTTGTTTTTAAAATTTGGTATGAATACATTGTGGAACTGTCGGTTAACTTCACTGAACAAAATTGTTTTAAATGTACTGTTTTGAAAGACAAAATTAATTAGGGAGAATTTTTCTCACAATAGAATTTTGTAATGACTGAATTGTGTGAAAATGTAGTTATCGATGTGGGACATTTTTTTCCTTATAATAAAAGAAACATAAAGATAAGAAATTTAACTTGAGTAGAAAATGGTTAGAAGTACTGTCATGCGCATTTGAAGAAGTATATCCCCCATTAAAATTAAAAATTATTGACTGAATGTGTGTTATGTCCATCACAAATGCCGATGTAGAAAAGATATTTTTATTTAATACAAGTTCGAAAAAGAGAGCACTAGGAATGAAAATTTAGATTTTTTCGAAAAATATTCAGTTAACATAAAAATATCATTTATATGATTTAAATTTAAATAAATTAAAAGTATATTGAAATCATTTTTTATGTTATTCTAAATTAAAAATATAATTGAATAGAGAAAAATCTGTTTTATTTCATAAATATGCACCATTTATTGTCTTAATGTTTTAAAAAAAAAAAGATAGGGCCTTTACTCTTTTTACCTCATAACTTTTTTTAAAAACAGGAAAGTGAGCGCGTTTTCTTACTCTCATATTCAAATGAATAGAGGAGGCTTTTCTGGTTCAAATCGCAATACCAAAATAATTTTTTTTAATTTTTAAAAAATGACAGAAAAATAAATTTTGTTTGAAGAAAATATAACTATTTTTCAACTTTTAACACGCCATTTATTTCATGTTTTTTTTTACCCTGCATTTTTTAATTTTACTGTGACTGAATCTATGGGGAAACGACAGAGTAGAACTACGGTTTTCATACAAGATTGCCCAAGGCAACAACAGCTAGCTGTAAACGATTGATCTCTTGGTTCTTACTTGACAAAGGAACCGAACTAGGTCATAAAATTGTCCCCGTTCGACCTCCCAAGTTCTAAAAGGGAAAAAAAAAAAAAGAATTGAAGTCTGTTGCATTTTTGAAGGCAATAGCAAAATAAGAGTAAAACGCTTTCAGAATAACTTTTCAGGAGGAAGGTATCCACTTAGAGCAGTGTTTCTCAAACTGTGGGGCGCGCCCCCCTGGGGGGGCGCGATAAACGTACAAGGGGGGCACGAGCATATCGAAAATAAAAGATTAAAAAAATTTATTTACTGGAATGAAGTAAAACAAAATACTTTGACAAAAAAAATACACATTTACATATATAATTTATATATCTGCGATATTACGTCATAAAAAATTAAAGCTTCTACTTTTATTACGGTTTCTTTTCAAACCAAAATGAGAAAAAACGAAACCCAGACCCATAATCGAAAAAAAATTTTAGGAAGATAAAAAATTTTCATCACTGTTATATTATTGTCATCAGCTGTAGGCAGCAGAATGTAGTTGCTGCGGTTTGACCTTCAAACTTACTTGTACGGTTAGTTACGTCCCTGCTCATATGTGTGTGTGTGTGTATTTGTTTTTTCATTTTAGGGAAATTGCAAATAAACTATTTCTGCTGCGATTTTTCCTTGTAAAATATTTTATGATTTTTTGGAAAAGCACAGAGAGAGCTCTCTTTGAAGGATTACTTGGCCAAGATTTATTTCTATGAGTTATTCCCAAACATATAAAAAAGCATAATGAAAAAAAAACGTTTTACATAATTTTTTTTTTGAACATCCATATTGTAATACATACACTTTTATTCTGGAGCTGTCACGCCGAGCATAGAGTGCACGAAATCGGTAATTCTGGCAAAACTGTTTAATTGTTACCAATGGCTCTGACACTATCCTCCTGTTTGACAGTCTTAACGTGTGAACTAAAATATATTTGTCACATATCTCCCTCTTCTTTGGGGTGACAAACTTTTTTTTTTACAATCTTAAGGTACTTGTTTTGACCGAGTTCCCGGTGTGATAACTTTTTTCGAAATAATTTCTGTGTTCTTGAAAGTAGGTGAGTATATTTTCTCTTAATTAAATTATTCACTGGAATTACGATGATTTTTATTGTGTACTATAAAAATAATTATAAAAAAAAGATTGGGGTGGCTCAATAACCCCATTCGACCATTAGTATCGAGTGCATGCCTGCTCAGGTTTAAAACATGTTGAAGTATTTTCACTTTATTAAAAATAATACAATTATTTCTCATCGGAATTTTATATTATTGTTCATTATTCAACATAAATTGTAAATGCTAATTCTGTGAGGCTTAAAATTACAGTTCGCTTAAAACTAATTATAATTTGAGCAATAATTTAAAAAAATCATTTACATTTTTTGTAAACATTGTTGCGCACTTGGCTTTTTACTCTCCTTACAATTCAGCGATTATATCAATAATGTTTTATTTTCTTATAAATGAACTCGTGCAAATAGCGGGCACTTCAGCCGGTATACTTTTAATGTATCAGTGCTGCACAGAGTATTTTTATAACTAATTAATTAATGCTAAATTAAGAACAAGTTTAATAAGCATTAGCGACTTCCATGGGCTTGTCTTACAAAGCAAATTTTTCAAAGGAATGCTTATGATTAGAAATTGACCCACTGAGTTCTTTCTAAAAAAAGCTGATATCTATATTTTGTCTTCTAAGCAGCCATCGCATTTTTGCAATATGTTCTATTTTAAAAATTAGAGAAAGGAAAAATAACATAATAATTATCCTATTAATTAATATTTTTGCTTAAAAGCAACATGTACAAAATTTAATGCTTATGTCATGAATTTGTACGGTATATAATTAAGATTATTGCTTTAGCGTAAAAAAAAAGTGCAGTATTATTGCATTCAGTACATAATTAATGTATAAAGGGGGCGCGAAAAAATTGTGATTGATAAGGGGGCGCCAGTATTGAAAGTTTGAAAGCACTGACTTAGAGGTTTAATTCAGTCGGCTTAACCCTTTCAGTTGGAGAATCTCTTTTCGGATAGGAGTTCCAAACCCGGATTTTGCCAGCTGCACCATCTCTTCCCTTGGACTTCCAGGAGAAGGAAAGTCATTAAGTGTTCTAGAGTTCGCGATCCTTTAGAGTCTGTTTCAGTATTCCGTTTTCTTTCCCAGGCCATCAGGATTTCCTCGGGTAAGCAGGACTCTACCAATGGTGTAAGGAAATCTCCATATTTTTCTTGTGTTCATCCAAGGCTCTCCAACGACCGTAATTTCCCTTCAAGTTCATCGTACAAGGTGGACAAATCAGTTTTCGTTCTTCCAGAAAGCGTTCTTCATTACTAAATTTAAAAGTTCCCGTACGTAAATTTGTACTAACAAATCTTCACGACCGAATCTCTCTTTTAATTGATCAATGGCTTTAGGATAATTTTCCGCCGTTGCAGGGAAACTCAACACTAATCGTTCTGCTTTCGATTTCGGTTCCACGGATTGCAATAAATATTGCATTTTGTCTTCTTCCGCAATGTTTTTATCATTGTGAATTTTCTGAAACTGACTCCAGAAGGCCAAAAGTCTTTAGCTTCACCGCTGAATTTCTTCAGTTCGATTTTCGGTAATTTAAAGCTTCTCTTTTCAGTTTCGGTAGGAACAACGGTTTCTCGTACTTTCAAATCTACTCGAGTACACATTTCGATGTAGCGGTCACGGTAGTTTTCTGCGTCTTCCATATCATCTAAATATTCTTGCACGGCATCTTCTGTATCCAAGAGTTGTTCAGAAATTTGACTCTGACAAGTGTCGAGTCTCTGAAATTTATCCATAAATTGAGTTTTCAAAATCGAAAGTTGATTCATATCGATGTTTTCTTTTATGAGTTCGGTTTGAATCTTTTCAGACTGAGAGAAAATGCTGTTCTCAGGCCTTTTCTTGCCGCTTTCAGAGCATTCACTTCCATTTTATAGTTCAAAAAGTTAAGTTCAATAGTTCAAAGTTCAATAATTTAAATTCTCTCGGTTTCAGTTTCGCTTCCAACCAACAACCAGTCCCGCCGAGGGTACCAAAAACTTATGTAAAGAACAATTTCAATTCTAAAATTCTGCGAGCTGCATCTACCCGATGCTGGGCGTTGGAGGAAGAAATTCAGTCTCGAGCCAGTCAATTAAAGTAACTTAGTTTATTCAGAACTACCGAGTGAGAGTGAGCACGTGATTGCTTCACCCTTTTTATATACAGAACATAATGACGTCACACAACCTCTTCACAGTTACAAAAACGTGGCGCCATGCAGCCACTCATTCACACAAATCATTTTTATTCACAACAACATGATCTTTTCCTCTTCTTTGGAAAAATTAGTATAGAACAAAAACAAAGTACCTTTGCGCTTTTGAATACGAGTAAATTAGCCAAATGCAAAGCTAAGTTACACTATTTGGCCTTTTTTAAGAAGTACGTAGTGAAAAATGTTCTTTTTTCAGTATTCTTAGCAAAAATTTCACTGTTGTGTGTGTGTGAATAGGGCTGGGTTTACCACAAAACATTCTAAACTTATTAGGTATAATACTTGGCCACATACATAATCCTAGATCACTTATATTCACATGATCATATTTATTGTCTATTTTCTAAATCAATCATATTTGTCAAGACAAGGTTCTTCAACGAATTTCACAGCTTCAACATTTTCATTGCAAAGCTGTGTAGTTTCTGTGGAACTTTCTTCTCAAGTTTAAACTTGAATTGTAATATCTGAAGTTGGAGCAAAGTTTTATCACCAGAATTACTTCGTAGCGAAGAAAACATGTACTTTTGTGACTTCTTGAAATTTAGCTCTTTTATTTTTCTGAAAATTTTCTTTTTTGACACCGTATAAGGATATATTCTTGGCATGGTCATGATTAGATCTAACAATATTAAATATTTTATAGTATGAATTATGTATCAAAGTTGTATATGTAATCTAGCCTAGTTATTGTTGTTGTAGTGTGTTTTTATCCTGGGATACATAGGAAATACAATACAAACAGAAGAATAAAGACATTTATTACACATGATGATCCCAGCATATAACAGAAGAGATGTGCTGTTTTCCATTCGAGACGGGAATCCATTACATGTAAAAGTCCGACTTCTTTTCCCGAAGAAGATACAACCAAGCCTTACTCGGGATTCGAAGCTGAACACACTCAGTTACAAGCCCAGGGTCATATCCACCATTTAGGGTAGCAATCTAACCTAATATGTGAGGTAAATGACAGAGTAAATCTTCGTAGCTTATGTTTATAATATGTTACGCACTTGCACTTGATTGCAGCATAAAATTTAGTTTTAATATATTTATAAACCAGTCATTTGCTTCATTAAATTTCTTCTGCTCTTCCCAACCAACCCGGACATGGTTGGCGCAGTGGTGCTGTAGGCGTTTTTAGAAGTTACTCGTTTAACTTATCTTCGTTTTACTTTTTTTGCTTAAACAACATTATATATATATATAAATCATACAAAACGCACACACATAAAATATAATGTTAGGTGTAGAAAATAAAATATAATGAGAAAAGAGAGAAGATGGTTAATGATTACCAGTTCGTTTTTTTTCTAAAAAGTCCAGTTTAAGTGAGAATAGAATAACAGATACTAAACACTCTAATTCAGTGCTTCTCAAACTTTCACTGTTGGTGACCCATTTTTCAATTATAATTTTTATCGTGCTCTCCCCCCTTATACAATAATAATGCACTTTGAGAGGCTCTAAAGCTACAATACCATCTTAATTATAAACCGTACAAATTAACAAGATAAGTATTACATTTCGTATTTGTTATTTTTAAGTTATATTTATTTTAAGAGCAAACTACTTTCAAGTAATAGGATAGTTATTGTTATTTTTCTTTTCTTTAATTTTTAAATCGGAACAGATTGCAAAATGATCTTTAAATCAAAAATTTATTTCCTCCGTCATCTATCTCAAAAAGTATAAATGTCATCAGAAAAAGAGTCTAGTCTATGTTGCTCTCTATCATATCCATCACAATTGGTGTTAATATTTAAAGCGAGAAGACTTCAAAATGTTTTAACCTGGGAGAGTAGGCGCGCACACTCGATACTTACGGTAATAGTCGCGCGAAGTGACTATTTTGCAGCAGATCCATCTCTCTTATTTAGGAACATTTTTTTATTTGCACTAATTAAATGTTCAGAAACTCTTCTATGTATGTAAGTCTACGTACTATATTTCTGAGGAAGCCGAGAGTTTTTGAACTTTTTTTTACTTATAAAGAACAAGTTAGGGTTAGGTTTATATAATCCCGAAAAAAACATATTTTAAGAAAAACAGATTTTTTAAAATTTTCCGTTGTCCATGCGCATGCTATTTTAATCACTTAACTTTATCGGTGTTTTGAATTGAACTTTTATTCAAAAATAAATAAATAAATAAATAAATAAATAAAAAATGTCATAAAAACCCTCATATTCAGTATCCGAATCCGATTTTCGAATAGTTCTTAAATCGTGGCTTTGATCTATAAACATTTTAAATACCATTTCCTTTGTTTAACATTTTTTTATACCCGTTGTTCTTTCAAGAAAAATATATGCCAAACAGTTTGCTATTGTCAAATTTTTTATACAGTTTTATTAGTAACATTATCTAATATGGTTTCGGATAGATAGAGCTGGCTTTCTGCTCAAAGGGACCCGGGTGCAAAAAATATTTGGGGCACTAAATTTTTTGGTAAAATTAAAAAATTACTAATACGAACATATGTTACTAATGGATATTTATTTGATACAGTCGCTCCCCGCCAAACTCGGGCACTATAGAAAAATATCTTGTTTTACAAAAATACTTTGACTAAAAGGAATTAAAAAAAAAGTAAAGATGGTTTTCTAATAGTGAATTTATTGCTCTATTAAAAACAAACCAAATAATGCTAATTCATAAATTATAATGACAAAATTAGAGATAAAAATAAAATTGCGGAAGAAAGAGAGCGCAAGCCAAACTCGGACACCTGACAATAAAGCGCCAAATAATTGCTACTCTGAGTGAAAATTGTAGACAACTTCTTGAAAAACATTGTAGTTCACGTTTTTTCATTTATTGCAGAAAAAAACTTAATTTATCGAAAATGTCAAGGCAAAGGGGCCAAACGAGCATAGAGTTATGGATATTGATTATTAAGCACACTGAAGATAGAAAGTACGTGCGAGAAATATCGGAGATCGTCAAAAGAAGTCATTTCACGGTTCATAACATCATAAAACGCTCAAGACCAATAATCAGGTGGAAAATAAGCCTAAAAAAGCCCATAACAAGATTTTCACGGAAGCAGATGAGCGATATTTAGTGAGAAAAGTGAAAGTAAATCCTTCCCTAGCGCTCCAAAGCTAGCTATTATTGTTGAAAATGAATTAGAGAAAAAAGATAGTCCATCAACAATTAGAAATGTGCTCCATAAGAAAAATCTTACTGGAAGAAAAGACAGACAAAAGCCTTTCATAAGTAAGTGAAATCAAAAAGTAAGACGTGAATTCGCAAAGGAGCATAAAAACAAGGATTTTTCTTACTAAAAACAAGTATTATCCACTGACGAGAGCAAATTCAATACATTTAGATCAGATGGCAAGCCATATGTTTGGAGAAAATCGAATGAGGAATTGCGTAGACAAAACTTGAAACCAACTGTGAAGTATGGTGGCGGATCAGTAATGGTCTGGGGATCATTTTCAGCTGCTGGCCCAGGAACTTTGCATTTAATTGAAGGGAGAATGCATTAGAATGCATACCTTGACATTTTAAAAACAAATTTGCCACTTTGTGCACAAAAACTTTCGTTTGGCAATAATTGGAGAATTTATCAGGATAATGATCCCAAGCATAAATCTCATAGTGTGCGTTCCTGGTTCCTATATAATTGTCCTTAGGTCATGGAAACACCAGCCCAAAGCTCAGACAAAAATCCCATCGAGAATTTGTGGGATCATCTTAACAAAAAAGTCCGGGAACACGCTGTTTCAAGTAAAACTGAGTTGAAAAGAGTATTAATGCAAAAATGAAACAATATTCAGCCTAATTTTTGTGAAAAATTGGTGCAATCTATGCCTAAAAGCCTTAAAATGGTTATAATAAACAAAGGATTACGTACAAAATATTAATTCATTTGAAATATTAACTAGTTTTAAAAATCTTCTTAGCCGTCCGAGTTTGGATTGTGCGTTAATTTTTGTTTTGTTTTGTTTTTTACCATAATTTCTGGTTACAATGTAATAGTTTATATGTTTTGTGTGTGTGTTATTTGTTTTTACTACTGCAATAAATATATTATTGAAAGTGCATTGAATTATTTTGCTAATCATTTTTATTTAATTTTTTTACTTAATTAGTAGATTTTCTTTGATGTCCGAGTTTGGCTTGGAGCGACTGTATATGATTTTCTTTTTGCTAGTATATTAATTACTTCAGAAAAATTAGGTTTTTGCAATTTTACTTCGATGCTTACTATAGCAAGTGCATTTAAGCGTTCAGCACATATGCTTATAACCGAAGATAATTCTTTATTAATTTTAATTTGCTGGAAATGGGCTCAGCACTTGCTATAGTAACTGACAATGTAAAAAAAAATCTTAGTACACAGCAAACAGATTTAGAAATAGTTCATTGTAATTATTATTTAGAATTGACTGAAATGTTTTATACGTTATTTACTTCCCTTTCATTCAAAATCAAAAATCGTAGCAAACCAATTTCCTGAATTAGGTTTTCTACACCTACATCTTTGTAATAAAACTTACAAAGTTTTCGGACCATTTTCCTAACTCATGTTTTTCTATAGTTTTTATAACATTGATTCATTTGAAATCAGAAATAATATTTGGTATATTTTTAAATTTATTTTTCCTATTTGTATAATAACAATATCAGGGAGTGGGGAACAATTGCGCTGGAGGCAGTTTTGACTAAACACAACAACAGTATGAATTACAGAGAGTTAGAAAATAACATCTAAATTCCCACCAACTGGTTTTTTTATAGCTTCATCTTCTGTTATTTTGGAATAAATTAGAATCCCCAAAACTCGGCTTAATGTGGACCGAAGGGTGACCGAGTTGGTGAAAATGCCGGGTTATCGGGAATGGGATTAAAAAAGAATAAGCACGCACGCAGTGTTTCATCGAAAATATTGTATTGCACCTGTATGTATTGTTTGCTTGGGAATACAACCGAAAATACCTTAAGTAAAAGAAAAACACTTTTTTCATTAGACTTTGGTAATTATTCTAAGCATACTTTTCAGTTGGAGAAAAGGATTGAAGTGCGACCAACGCTTATTGAACTTAAGGCTTAATTAATTATTTTGTATATTTTTGAGATATTATTATGCATCTGGAGCTCTTTTAGATAATTTAAGTGATTATGAGAATAAAAGACATATCGGTAGAGTAAACTTTGGTTGCTATTATTCACAAGTAAAACTATTTTTTTAGTTAATTAAATTTTAGGAAAAAATAGATAATAATCATTGCAACAATAAAAAGTTTCCTTAAAAGAAAATCCAAAACGCGTAACTTTATTTAAAAAAAAAGTAAGTGTAGGATTGGATTTTTGCACGTTATCGTGTCATCCTTATATTCCATGTAGACGTAATGCCAAGAGAGCGCGACCTAGTTGACAAGGTGGTTCGAGGATAACACAGGAACCATGGAACAATAGAGACATTTAGCGGGAAACGACAGGAAATGAGACGATAGTGCGGCAAACTGGAACAAGACAGGAACGATGTGGGTGAAGTAGACGTCACGTGAAATCCAACGAATTCTTTTTGAAGATTTAATTAGTTTTTATTAACTTCTAGCCTTCTCTTGTAAATATAATTGTCCTTAAGGGCAGTTGGAAAGCTAAAATCTTATTTTTTTTGACAATTTGAGATTTTTACATTTTCAAATTGTACAGATTTTAACATTTCTAAAAATACCTTACCTCTAGGGTAATTAGAAGCCTTTAAAACCTATTTTTAAATAATCGTTGAAAGTGGGCCACGCCCATTTGAATGGCGAAAAATGAAAACAAAGTACTTCGTTTTTGTTTAAAAGTTTAGCGTCTGATATAAACCAAAACATGTATCTTTTATTGTAAATTGAGCATTTTATTTTTTTTATTTACTAGCCAATTAGAAACCTCACTGTATACATTAAAATCAATTTATCTCAAAATGTAAATTTTGATGTTCGATGTACCCCTTTTCTGAAAAACTACTATTCACAGGTATGTAAGTATTTTATGAAATATTTATAACGATGGGACTAATATATACTGAAATGAACTTTTTGTAAAAAACTAGAAAATTAATTTTTTACAAATTTTCTTATGTGAAAAATGGTTGAAATTTCACTGTTTGATAAAAAAAACTTTATAAAACATGAAAAAATCAAAATTCGCTAAAACCCCATTTCAGTATAATGAGAAAGGTGTACTTTAATTGTATGAAAAATTTCAAGCATGCACATATAACAGATTTTGAGAAAAAGTACATCGAAAACAGCCAATTTAACTTTGTCAGTAGAGAGAGAGAGAGAGAGGTTTCCAACTCTGCCCTTAATAAATGTGTACCAAACTTAATTTGACCGTTGTTACTCTCTGCATAAGAATATGTACGATTATATCTATTTTGTCAAATCATTCTAAGAACTAAGTATTGAAATCAAAGCATAATTCATTTGCTTCATAAGGGATATAAGGACATTTTAGTTCAGATCTTTCCTTCCGAAAACTTCTTTTCTAGCAGAGTTGGATGTTAATGGCCGAAAAACTTTTCAAACTATATAAATTATCCTCGAGGTCACAGAATGTTGGCAATAAACGAGAAGAAACCCAGATATCTTTAATAATATTGCGCACTGACTTTTCCGAGAACATGGGTAGCAGTTGCCTGTCTAAACAATTATTGTTGAAATGTTGCCAAAGCAAAAGATAAATAGTAGATTTCGCTCTCTGAAGAAATAAATGCTGAAGGATTGTGTTTAATACTTTTGGGAGAAATTAATGCCATCCGTGAAGTGGGAAGAAGTTTTTAAAATGAAATTAATCTTTCTTAGAAGGCAGATGGTTAAAAGGAAGGTAAACATGTTTAAAGACAAGTATTCAATTTTTTTTTATTAAGGCATTCGTGTTTTCCAATGAAAAGATTTTTAAGGGTATTAAATATTTGAAAAATTGCAATTACTGGCAATATTAATGTAAAAAATATGTTCTCTTTTTGACAATGAGCTTAATTCATGTGACGCCATAGTCACATGATTACTACAAACATGCGTTCCCAGCCAATTAGTTCATAAATTCATGTGACGCAGCGTTTCTCAAACTGAGGGTGCGCCTCCAGGTGTGTGTGATAACTCTACTGTGGGGGGTGCGATCACATGAAAAAGTCGAAAATAAAGATTTAAAATAATTATTAATTTATAAAAAGAAGCAAAACAAATACATTACGACATAAGAAAAAAATAAATACACATTTACACTAATATAGCTACAAATATATAAGTACTGCACAATGTATTTGATAGTTAATTTATCAATACTAAATTAAAAACAAGTAATATAAATTTTTTTTAAGTCAATTCCTACTTAGACCAACAAAGAAAATTTTTATTTTAGCTACTTTTTATTAATTAGTTACAATTCATATAAATATGTATATACATATAACAGAATCACAATATTAAGTGGTATTCATTTTTATTAATTATCATTAAAGTATCGTATTTTTTGTTATCCAAAAGAATCTTCCTTTAAAATTTCAGTTCAACTGAATGCTTTGAAATGTGAGAAAAAAATATTTTAAAGTTTTGACACACAAATTGCTAAAAATTACGCCAACGTGGCTGTATCTGCAATTCTTCAAAAAATTAGTTTCAGTCAATTAATTTTAATTAATTATAACTAAATTATCGTATTTCTACCCCCCAAAATAGTGTATAGAAAATTTCAGCTCAAATGAGCGCTTTAAAATGTGAGAAAAAAACCTTTTCAAGTTTTGACACAAGTCACCAAAAATGATTCCAACGTGGCTGTTTTTGTAATTCTTTGAATAATTAGTTTTAATCAAATAATTGTTATTAATTATAATTAAATTACTGTATTGTCATCCAAAATAATCATGTATATAAAATTTCAGCTCAATTGAGCGCTTTAAAATGTATTCTATTAACGATTAAAAATTCCACTAAGATAAATAAATATATAGAGAGGGTGAGCTAATCGTAGGAATAGAATGAACAAGTTTAATAATTACTTGTCATGGACTTGTCATATACGAAATTTAATACTTATCTTGATAACATGTACGGTTTATAATTATAGTCATATTGTAGTTTTACAGAGTACATTATTATTGCATTCAATGCATTGTTATTGTATGGAGGGGGGAAGGCGCGATGAAAATTATGACGGAAAATTGGGTCACAAATATTGAAAGTTTGAGAAGCACTGGTGTGATGACATAGTCGCACGATAAATGCAATCAAGTGTTTCAGCCAATCAGTTCATGCGTTTCTCTGTTGCCAACTTTTGCCTTTTGCAGATTCGTCTATAAAATATATATTTGCTAACAATAATAATGCACAAAGGTAACACAATACACTTGGTAAATGAGGAAAGGTAACATAAGGTAATATGAAGGTAAGGTAAAGGTAACATAAAGGTACTAATAATACACTTGACTTAAAAGTATATGTATAATTAAAGTATTTTTTTTGGACACGTGATTATGATGTGACTATCAGGGATTTAGGCCATTAAAATGACTGTATATAAAATCATTAGTTCAAAATACATTTGGAAAACATCATGCGGTTTTTTCGACACAATATTTACAAACATTTGATTTACAGTACCTAAAATGTGAGTAATATTGTGTTGGATTCTATTTTGGCATACACCTTTATTTGTCGACCACTTGGCATACTGCCATCGTCACGGCATTGGTATAACAATACAGAAAAATGAGTTATTGTCTCAATTTAGCATAATTTCTTTTCTTCCTAGCCAAAGGTGTGAACTAAACTAGGATTTAACCAAATATTGATATTTTATAACAATGATTATTATACTGAATTCAGGATTATATTGAATTATATTTGAATTCAGGAACCTATAAAATGTTTGAGAAATTATATTTGTTTAGTGTACTTTAAGAACCAATTATTATTTTTTTCACTGGCAACAATCTATTACATAGAAAAAATAAATTATCTTATATGAATATAATTCATTTTTCCCCTCCAATGTAAAACCATAAATATTTTTAAATTCTGAATTTTAAATGCAACATTTAATGTTAACTAAAACACACAAAAGCATATTTTTAGAGCATACATATTAAACACTATGATTTCTATGCTATCATAAACAACTGAGTCACGTAAAAAAACCATATTACGTAGCATGATCCACAAGTTCAGTGATAAAGTGTAAAATATTTCGCCCTGAATAGTTCACAGCACCGAAGCACATCGACCTACAAAGTAGTCCCCGTGGGTGACGATACATTTCTGGCAGCGAACGTGTAACTTCTGGAAGCATAGCTGGAAGCCATTTTTCGCAACCTACCGTAAGGCCTCTTGCGATGTTACTTTCACCTTTTCTGATGACTCAAAATAGCGTCCTTGTAAATATTTTTTCAATGATGGGAACAGATAAAAGTCACACGGAGCTAAGCCTGGTGAATAGAGGGGATGCGGAAGAACGTTAGTGCGAGTTTTGGCGAGGAACTCTTTTATCAATTGGGATCGATGTGCTGGTGTGTTGTCATGCAAAAGATACTCGGGCAGAACTGAGAGCGTTTACGACGAATGGATTCCTTCAAACGACATGTGTAGCCACAAGGATTTGTTCAAGTGTTTGGTGACGATCTTTTTGAACACTTTCAGACACCAATGCAACATTTTCCGTGTTCAGTGAAGTCGAAGGCGTTAATTGTATTCGAGGGATTTTCTCGGCCCTCTTTAAAACACCGATGCCATTCGTAAACCTTGGATCTCGCCATGGTAGATTCACCACACACCTTACTTAGAATTTCCAAACTCTCCATTTGTGTTTTACCCAAGCGTTGGCAGATTTTAATGTCCAATTATTCCGGTTCGGTCACATGACATGGACTAAACCAACCTAGCAGGTAGGAGAGGGATGGTAGAATCCATTTCGAGTGGTTTAACTTTAGGGTCTTGCTTTCGTCGTCATCAATGGCTACATTCCCCGAATTTTTGGATCGTACTACGTATAAAATAATTGATGAGTATGGGACGAACCTGTGTGGCACTTTATCACTAATACTCTTGGGTGTCTTTGGGGATTGTAAATTCGTGTATATTTCCAACCAGCTCTAAAAGGAGAAACCGGGATATGCAAATGAATCAAAGTATTTAGGGAGAGTGTTGTAAGTTAGCAGGGGGAAGGCTATTGAGCCAAGAGATACACTGACGGAGTTCTGAGAAGATTCAAGTTGATTATGTGATTATTTTCTGGCTGATTATCAGGCAGCGATCTACCTTTGGAAGGTTTGAGCGGACTTGAAAAGAGTGAAGTAGTAAAAGTCAGGTGATATTTAAACTTCAATTATCGGATAATAAGAGTAAATATATAATAGAGTTAGTGGAAAGTTAATGATTGCTAGTAATTAAAATTGCGTATATCTCTCGGTCCTCTTATTCCGGTAAACCCGTTCAATATTGAGTTTAATAGTTAATTAGTATCATATTTCGTGATTTAATTTAATAGTAAAGTTCAACCCCACTGACGTAGACATATTGATTCATCTTTGTATTTAGAAGGTTGATAATTGATTCAAGTGAATAAATATAATTTGTTACTGTAAAAATGTCGTCTGGTAATTTTTTTCCGCAATTCAATCTTGGTGTCCAGGATGGAACCCAAGGGGGTTCCCACAAGTGTTCAAAATTCTGAATTAACGATTACTTTAATACATTTGTTGGTTTTGTAAAGAATTAAATGAAATTAATAATGATTTTAAAAATAAGAATATTGTTATGAATTTTAAGTAATTAGAGCTTAATTTTACCTTAAAATAGTGTAAATAATTTAAATCGGTATGTTTATGTTATATTTGTTTCATTATAAAACTGTAATATTCATAAGCAACTCTATTCCATACATTATAAGGGTATTTCAATGAAAACTTGGCAAAATATTGGCGATACAGCCACTTTAACATCATTTTTGACAACTTGGTGTTTATATGGATGCTTCTCGAATTTGTGTGCTGGATAAGTCTATGACGTCATGATCTATGATGTGAGCAAATTTATTGAGAAAGTCCTCGAACCTCGATCTATGCAACAATATTATTATGGTTGACTATGTTAGAACCCCCCTGGGTTCCACCCTGGACATCAAGATTAATTTGAGGCAAAGAATCACCAAGAGCCATTTGTATAATAATAACTTATATTTATTCATTTGATTCAAATACTAGAAGCTCTAATGACATAATATTTCTATGTTACGTCAAACAAAAGGGATTTACCTTTAATATTAAATTAAATTACGAAATATGAAACTAATCAATAACTACACGTAAGATCAATAAATTGTGGAGGTGGAGATAGAAGTCGTGTCGCCATCTATCGTCCCTTCGGGGAAGTTTCTCTGAGCTTAAATCGCACTGTCACCTGTATGGTGCTCAAGGCCAACGACAGGCGTACCTCTTGCCCATGCCACGATGAATTTCGTGGGCCTCGTTCTGACTACGTCAGACAGGTGGCATTAGCCACAACAACAACAACAGCAAGATCAATAAGGTCTACCAAAATAGGAGGTCCGAGAAATACACGCAACTCGAATTATTAGCTTTCATTAATTTAAACTAATTTTATTAAACTAGCGCTTGTTTTAAGCGATAATAAACTGTAATGTATCACCTGGTAATACTTTGATATCTTCACTGGTATATTAGCTTTTAAGATTCCCTCGTAGAGTACTAGCAGTAATTCTTCACTATCGTAATCCAATTGAATCCTCTAAACTTGACTCTACTGCTGCTGGCTCAATAACCTTCATCTTTGCTAGCTTACAACGCTCTACTTAAATACCCTATCTACTTTACATATCCCGTTTCCTCTCAGAGTTGATTGGAAATATACGCGAATTTATAATCCCCAAAAAGACGCCTAAGAATATTAGTGGAAAGGTTCCGTACAGATTCGTCACAACTATCAAAATATACTATTATAGTTATAATAATAAGCAATAAATTTTTAAATTATTTTAAATACGTTTAGAGACAATCGTGGGAATAAAATATGTTTAGATGAAATGCAAGAAAACCATTTTAAGGAATAAATCTAAATAGTAGGTTTTAGGATATGAAACTGAAAAAAAAGGGAAAAATAGTATAATCACATGAATTTTTATTAGTTTTCTATAATAATAAGGAAATTTAATAGTATTTTTGAGTAGTGGGGTTTAGATGTGGATTTATGAATACTTTAAGCTATCTTTTCAAAAATCACTTATGTTATTCATCTTATTTTAGACGATTTAGTTATTAAATGTTTAGAATTCCATCGAATATTAATAACCTAAAATATGATCAAAACCAGAACATTTTAAAAAATATCTTTTTTCTACTTTTGAATAATAATAATATGAGTTTGCCGCGTATTTGGCACAAACGGATTCACGGAAAATAGAAAACAAATGTAAATGAAACATACATATTCTTTCAAACAATAAATTCTAACAATTATTTCTCATGTAATGTATATGGATTTTGTTGTCTAACAGTAGAATGGTAGTTTGGGCTTCCGCCAAAAAGTCTATATCCAAACACATTTCAGATTCACTAGTTCATTGAACTCCAGTATTTATTGAGCCCAAAAAATGTTTTTATGGAATGTTTTACTCTTTTTTTCTAAGTATAAACAAACGTATCTAGTATTATAATTTTCTAATTTATTTTACTTTTTTAACATATTTATGTATGATGAATTTTCTATTTTGTTTAAAAATGTACATAATCTAAAACAGGAGTATCCAACCCAAATGACTTTGCGGGTCACTTCGGAAAAACATAATCTCGCGCGGGGTGCACATAAAAATATGTACCTTTATATCAAATTTGGAAACAAAAAAACATTTATTGCAGTGAAAATTTAAAACAGAATGAATTATTATTATTGTTTTCATTATTTTTGATGTATACAGACATATATAATATAATAATGTTCGTATAATATAGCTAGCTGGATGGCCCGGCGTTGCACGGGCTTCTTCAAAGTGTACAGCTTTTTACCCCTTGGAAGATTCCCCTTCCCTTTCAGTGTCAGAACTTCCTAGTGAGTATGTATGATTTCTATATTAATGTCATTAAAATACTCTTTTTCGAAATTTCTTCCACATCTTTGTCTTGTCGGGGATCTGCTTCCTCACCACTTAGCTCTGCGTTGCAAGGCCTTTTTCCGTGGGTACAAATTTATCCCTATAGAAATTTTCCCTTTCTCTCTGGACACCAGTACTTCTCTCTGTGTGTGTTACTTTTATTACAGTCGTCATTTTCTTGAAAATTACGGTGTTTCTTTTGAATTGATCTATCGTTACTCATTGTTAAAATTTGATTTTGCTGTCATTCGCAAACGATTAAGTATAGATTGTCCTTTATCTTAACCGTCCTGAATATTTTTTTAAACTTTAAAAAACATCTCTGAGACTGCCTCTTGCTTTTTGGACACTCCAAACAGAAAAGGAGGAGGAGAAATGAAAATCTCACACACAAAATCATGCACCATCCATAGTAAAGGATATGCATAATGCAATTCGGAATTTATTAAAAAAAGTAATTTATTATAGTAAAATCAAATGTAACTGTTTGATAAAATATAAATCTATTTTAATCTAAAGGACATTTCTATTACCAAAAAGGATTTAACTTGAAACAAGAACAGGTAACAGGCAAATACATTGTAGATCTATATATATTCATATTAATTTCCCCTCAAATAAATTTCAAAATGAAAAAAACTTTAAAAACCTGATATTTAAATTTTTTAAAAAAAGAGTCGGTGGGATGCATCTGACGTACTGACGGGCCACATGCGGCTCGCGGGCCGCGTGTTGGACACCCTTGATCTAAAAAAAAAAGGCAAATTTATTGAAAAAGGGATTTTTTTTGTTTGAAGATTACAATTTAGTTTTTGTAAATCTCTCCAGTTATGCAAGAAATTAGTTGCGTATGCTTTCTTAAAAAATGTCTTGTAAGGGAATAATTAATTCGTATTTGAATTATAAATAATTACAGTTGTTATAAGTTCTTAAGTTGAAAATTTATGATTTATTTCTATTTCTAACTATTTATTTATTCATTTGGTTATTTTTTCGTAAACTACTGTATAAGTCGATTCGTGTGTAAGCCGAAAGTACGTTTTTCCTTAAAAAAAATTATCCAAAATTCAAATTTCGCACAATAGCAGAATTTAGAACAAAAGAATATTGTAACTTTCAAAATTGTTGCCGTAAGGGTGAAAGTGTTGCTAAGTGGGTACAACGAGTGGAATATTTTCAAGCGAAACTGCTGCAAAATAAAACGCCAGACGCCAACGACGATAGTTTTGTTTCTGGTAACCCTAACTGGATCTGCCTATTCATTTATCTTCTACATCAGGGGTGGCGAACCTTTATGAATCAATGTGCCATTTTTTCTTAAGAAATGTTTAATGAAGTATAGATATGCCGTGACCAGTGGTGCAACGGAGAACTTTTGGGCCCCACCCCTGCAAAGTCAGGTTTGGGGCCCCCATGTTGAATTTTACAAAGGGTAGGCACTTGCGTCAGTCAGGCTTTGGGCCCCTTTAGGACCCTGCCCCCCCGAGATGTGGGGGTGCACGCTACGCCACTGGCCGTGTCAAATAGCTTTGAATGGTGATTATTGGGTAAATAATAAAACTATATACTAACAACTCAAAACTCTTTACTCATTTTATTCTTTGGGAAGTACTTGTAGTTTCTTGTAATAATATCGTTTATGAAAGCATGCAGTTAAGCGTCAAAAGCGTGAATGAGATCTTTCAGAAGGATTACTTCATAGTGAACTTTGTTATTTTGAACTAAAATAAATGCCAACCATTTTGATTAGTGGTGTGCCCAAAATATTGTGTCGCGTGCCATGAATGGCTGTTCTACTGTCTGGGGTAATCAAGAGTTTCTGTGCCATTTTTTTTGTTTGGAAAACGAGTGAGAGAAGAGAAATTCACCTACGTCTTTCAAACCACAGGATCATACATCCCAATGAGCTAATATGATTTCTGAGCCCTATTTGGAAATTTGGACGTCATTTATACGGCGACCAGGCTGAGGACGCCCTCGACAGACCAGTCGTCGAGAAACCGTCACATCATACAGCACGCACTCATTCGCCGCTATCCAGACTCAGGCCACACCTTCACTACGGACTCCTCTGTCTTCTCGAACCATTGCAAGGTGTCTGGCGGAAGGACATTTGGCATCACGGCGCCCATTACGTGTAATGTACATCACACCCATTCATCGACGCCTCCGTTCGGAGTGGTGTCGCGGACGATGGGATTGGACTGCAATGGAATGAAACCAGGTCATCTTCAGCAATGAATCTAGATTCAATTTAAGCAGCAATGACAATTGTGTTCGTGTGTGATCGCCCCATGATGAACGCCTCAATCTTGCCTTAGCTTTACAGCGACACACCTCTCCCACAGCTGGTATGATTGTATGGGGTGCCATTGCTTACGATACACGGTCACTCCTAATATTAATCCATGGCACAATGACAGCCCAGTGATACGTCCATGACATCCTTCAGCCACATATGTTGCCACGCATGGAAAGGCTACCAGGAGAAATGTTTCAACAAGATAATGCTCGGCCACACACAGCAACGATGTCACAAGACTGCCTTTGCCACATTAAGACCCTTCCCAGGCCTGTTCGATCTCCAAATGTGTCATCAATCGAGAATATCTGGGATCATTTGGGATGGAAAATTGAACAGCCTACGAGCTTGGTTGAATTAGAGGCTCGTTTACAGCAACTGTGAAACGTGATGCTTCAGGACATCATACGGAACTTGTACGTCTCAATGCCCGCTTGTATCGCATCATGCATTCGCGCTAGAGGGGGGTCCAACAGCAGAGTACTGAAACTTCCGTACATTTGTACTTTTTTCTGCAATAAATGATCTTTTTCTTTGATTTTCTAATCACTTACTTAAGGTATCCGACTACGTTCGGAACCGTGATTTTCAAAAGCGCATAAATGGATAATTTTCATGATATTTAGTGTCACTTAGATTAGAGTATATGCATAAAATTGTTTTAAGGACATTTTGACAAAATTTGTTTTATTTAAATACAATATTTTGGCAAAAAATTAACTTAGAATAATCTTTTTTTTAAATGTTCTCCTTTTGTGAAAAATTGTTCTATTAGAATAATATTTTGCCTGTATATAGCTCAGACCTCTCTACAGAGGCTCAACTAGAATTTTTGAAATATATAACTTAGAAGTGGGTTTATTCATATTTTACGACAACAGAGGGGAGCAATTTTAAGAATAAAAACGCGGATAAGTATTTCAATTGGTGGTAACTCTGAAAATAATGTGAATTTTTCAAAAATTCTAGGTGAGCCTCTGTAGAGAAGTCTGAGCTATATACAGGCAAAATATTATTATAATAGAACCATTTTTCACAAAAGGAGAACATTTGGAAAAAAGATTATTCTAAGTTAATTTTTTGCCAAAATATTATATTAAAATAATTTTTTTTGTCAAAATATCCTTAAAACAATTTTATGCATGTATTCTAATCTTAGTGATACTAAATATCATGAAAATTATCCATTTATGCACTTTTTTAAAATAACGGTTCCGAACGCGCGTAGTTGGATACCTTAAATCAAAGTAGTACTTACATATGTAAAATTTCGTTTAATTTTGACGATTTTTTCTTGGTGCGCAAATATTTTTATGGTAATGAGTAAATATTTTCCTGTAGTATAATAGAAATTTTATTTGATAACTAGAGGAGACTTTATTTCTTATTTCCCGTATTCTGTGAAGCCACATTTTACTTGTGTAACAAATGTAGTAACATTGCTAAGAAGTACGAAAGAGAATTGTAAATGTAAATCAATCAGTTACTGGCAAACTTTCATGTTTTATTCATTTAATTTTTGAAACGGTAAAAGAGTTTTTGCATGAAATATCTTGCAGATAAAAGGTAATTGCCAGTGAAAGATAAATTTTGTACTTAAAAAAGAAAGAAATAATATTTCGAAATCGAATCCATGATTCAGGCGTTGGCGAGAAAATTTAAAAATGTGTTCTATTTATTTTTATTTTATCAGAAAGTTTTCCAATTCGTTTATGGCAGGGCACTATTCATTCCAAAAACCAGCAGAAGCTTTAAAATGCATTTCTGCAGATGTTTCTTTTTACGAATACTTTCTGGAAATCAGCTGGCAAAATTCCATTTTCAATTCAGTTAGGGACGCATATTGAACGTAAAGAACGTTTCAAAAAAATTGCTATCTTTCTCAACAATTTATATTTGCAGTTATACATCATTTTCAGTACACGGTGAAATTAAATTTACGTATTGACTTTTAATTAAATAAATTATTTTTCCGTTGTAAATCATAATGTAATTTGTTAGAATTTGTTACAATTTTGATAAATGGTTTGAATTGAACTGAATGAAAATTTTCTGTTATTCTTTGGGGAAATAATTAGGCTTTTAAAACGAAATATTAAAATTTTTTTAAAAATAAATATTTTTATTCCATTTACCAATTGCGAGCAAATCAAATCTTCTCTGATCAGTTTTGTTTTTGTTTATGTCCGCAGTAGCCTAGTGGTCAAGGTAAATGACTCGTGGGCGGTGAGTCCTGAATTCGAGATCATTATCATTGAAAACCCACCGTGTTAGGGTCACTGCACGTTAAATCTGTCGAGGCTCAAACGTCCTCCCGTTGGTGTGGAGACCAGCTTAGGTGCTGTCCGCGTCGTTTGACAGCGGTTCAAAATTACGAAGTCGGTAGCCAAAAGTTCTCGTTTGGCTGAATGATGTGACGTTAAGATTCACTCACTCACTCACCAACTTTTGTTTCGAATTTATTGTTATATAATTGTTATCATTCAATTCCTACTATTAGCTCATACTTTCTCTGTTTATTTATTTATCTTGGTGGAATTTTTAATCGTTAATAAAATACATTTTAAATCGCTCAATTGAGCTGAAATTTTATATACATGGTTATTTTGGATGACAATACAGTAATTTAATCGTAACTAATAAAAATTAATTGATTAAAACTAATTATTTAAAGAATTGCAAATACAGCTACGTTGTCATAATTTTTGGCGACTTAGCGACCATTTTGGCGTTGGTTTCACTTTTAGCGACTTGGGGCAAAACTTTAAAAGATTTTTTTTCTCACTTTTTAAAGCATTCAGTTGAACTGAAATTTTACATACATGGTTGTTTTGGATGACAATACGATACTTTAACGATAATTAATAAAAATTAATTACCACTTAATGTTGTAATTCTGTGCTATGTATATACATATTTATATTAATTGTAACTATTTAATAAAAAGTAGCTAAAATAAAATTTTTCTTTGTAGATCTAAGTTTGAATTGACTAAAATTTTTTTTTATGTTACTTGTTTATTATTATTATTGCTATATTACTTATTTGGATTGACCATTTAAGACATTAAACATCTTAAATGAGTATTGAGTACGGTTTTAGCATTCTTTCATTCGCTCGATCTATTTCTTCAACAGAAGTAATAGTAAAAATTTATGTGATCATCATGTGGATTAAAATAACATTTTATATTTAAACTTGATGTTACTCGCCTGATTCACTGGGTATGATTTTGTGTGGGTTTGACTCATGATTTTGTATGAATATATATATGTCACTCTGGAGTGATATTGTAAGCTCTCCCGTATATTCCCCCCCTTCTCGAGTGGATTTCCGTAAAACATATTTTTAGTGGATCAATAAAATAAACATGCTTGTCAAATTTCAAGTCTCAGTCTAATTGTTCAAAATAGAATTCAATAAATCTCCCTCTCACCATAGGAGTCGATTTCCGTAAGACCCATTCTTTGCGGTTCTCTATTCAACAAAAGAAACATACTTATAAATTTTCAAGTATGTGGCTATAACACTTAAAAACAGGAATTTTTACCTATAACGTCCCTTTCCTCTCGCATCATCCCATAGGATCGAATTTTGCAAAACCCGTTCTTAGCGGAACTCTTCTTCGTGAAAGGAACACGCCAGGCAAATTTAAAATCTAATAGTTCAAAAACTGAAAATTCTTTTATCAATAAACCCCGCAACCACCCTTAAGATTCGATTTCCAAAACACCCGTTTGTAATGGCTTACCCCCAGGGTACGCTTCCTGATCATCTTGTCGACCTAAATCTGTAGTAAGGTAAGATGGATGACAAATACTAACCATGATAAATCTAATTTATTATTATTATTCCAGAACAAGCAATCAATAAAACCTTTGGAGTGAAATGAAGAGAGCGCCAACCGTATGTGAATAAGCGTACGAAATCCGAATATCTTGACTTAAATTAATCCGAACTTAAAACAATTCTAAATTCACTAATCATATTCTAGTAGCTAAAATCAGCCCTTAGTCACCCGGCGTAATTCTAGTACCTACCGTATTAACACAGCTTTCAACGACTCCGTTCCTTCTCCGTCTAATCTACGATTATTGAACTACATATACACTAGTTAATTGCATTTAATGGTTTCTTCTTGAGAGGGATGTCTGTGAAATAACGCAATTAATGGCCCAAAGATTACCCAAGAGGATTACTAATTGAAAGTCGGTGTTAAGCACGGTCAGAATCCTTCCAAGAAGAAAAGATTATTTATTTGAGGGTCTTAATGACCCGGAAGAAATTACGTTAAAAAAAATCTGCACTTTAACTTACAGGAAATCTTTAACTCGAAATTAGCATTAGCTTCTACACAACAATACACTACATAAAAAAATTACTCAAAACTACTAGCATATTTTTTATATCTCACTCACAAAATTTCCCACCTTACATATATTATTGAACGGGTACCCGATTTGGAAAGGACCGACGAAAAATCTTCCCCACAGGAAGGGAAAAAATTGGCCGTACACAACAGGTGTAACTTAGATTTTATAGCAACATAACATTCTTTTTTTTCTTTACAAGATTCACTGTGTGTGCCTTCGCTTCATCAGAAAAACTCTTCAAAACATCTAGGTCAGCCACCCTGAATGATTGCCTTCACTCAGTATGCAATGTTACAAGTATTCATACTTTTTCTAATAAAGTAGAAATATTTCAAAGTAACACATCCGCTGATATACGACCATCCTTGGTGGGATTCGAAACCACGACCTTTCGATTAGAAGTGCAATGCGCTATCCACTGGGCTATGGGACGTAAGGATATACTTCACTGATAAGGTAATGGGACAAGTATTTAAACTTTTGCTAATAAAATGGAAATGATTAAAAGACATAACATCCGCAAATGTACGACCATCCGTGGTGGTATTCGAACCCACGACCTTTGAATTAGAAATTCAACGCGCTATCCACTGAACTAAAAGGACGTAAGGATAGACGCCAATTTTTATAGATATTGTGACAAGTATTTATACTTTTGCTAATAAAGTGAAAATATTTAAAAGATATAACATAGCTGATATACGACCAACCGTGGTGGTATCGAACCCACGACATTTGGATTAAAATTCCAACGCGCTATCAACTGCACTACAGGGACGTAAGTATACACTTCACTGATAAGGTATAATGTAACAAGTATTTTTATACTTTTGCTAATAAAGTGAAAAGATTAAAAGAAATAACATCCGCTGATGTACGACCAACCGTGTTGGTATTCGAACCCACGAATTTAGTTTAGAAGTCAAACGCGATATCCACTGCGCTACAGGGAGGAAACGACAGACTTCACTTATTTAATAATGTGACAAGTATTCATACGTTTGCCAATATAGAAGAAATGTTTAAAAGAAATAACATCCGCTGATATAGGACCATCCCAGATGGGATTCGAAACCCCGCTCTTTTGATTAGCAGTCCAACACGCTCTCCACGGCGCTACAGGGATTTATGGATTGCCTTCACTCAGTATGTGATGTGAAAATTATTTATACTTCTGCTAATAAATCATAAATGTTAAAAAGTAGTAACATCCGCTGATACAACACCAACCCTGGTGGGATTGGAACCCACGACCTTTGGGTTAGAAGTCAAACGCGCTATCTACTGCGCTATAGAGATTTATGATTGGCCTTCAATCAGTTTGTAATGTAAAGAGTATTTATAGTTTTGATAATAAATATATTTTTAAATGAAGTAACACATCCGCTAATACACGAAAATACCTCGTGAGAATCGAACCCACGACCTTTGGATTAAAAGTCCGACGCGCAATTCACTGTACTACAGGAACGTATGGATTAACTTCATTGAAGATGTAATGTGACAAGTATTTAAATATTTGCTTGTAGAGTAGATATGTTTAAAAGAAATAACATTCGCCTATGCCTGGTGGGATTCGAACCAACCACCTTAGGATTAGAAGCCCAACGCGCTATTCACTGCAGAACAGGGACGTAAGGGAAGGCTTTAATAATTAGGTAATGTGACAAGTATTCATACTTTTGCCAATAAAGGAGAATTGTTTAAGGTGGGTAGGAAACCTCTGTCTTTTTATACCGACAACATAAAATTGGCTGCTTCTAATGTACTTTTTCTGAAATATTTTATATGTACATGTGTGACTTTTTTCATACAATTAAAGTACTTTTTTTATTATAAAGAAATGGGTTTTTAGCAAATTTTGATTATGTCAAGATTTATAAAATATTTTATCAAACAAAGTCTTATTTTAAAAAGTTTTCACACATAAAAATTTGTAAAAAATAAAATGTTGAGATTTTTACAAAAAGTTCATTGCATTATATATTAGCCCCCGGACGCTATAAATATTTCATAAAATATTTACATATACTTGTGAAAATTAGATTTTAAAGAAAGGTACATCAAACATCAAAAATTGCATTTGGGGATAAATTGATTTTATTGTATACATAGGACTTGTAATCAGATAGGAAATAAAAAATTAAAAGGATCATTTTACTATAAAAGACGTAAGTTTTGGTTAATATCAGACATTCAACTTTTAAGCAAATACGAAGTAATTTCGTTACATTTTTCGCCATTTAAGTGGGCATAACCCAGTTTCAACGCTTATTTTAAAATAGTGTTTAAGGGCTGTAATTACCCTAGAACAGGGGTGTCGAACACTTATGTAGCAACGTGTCCTTTTTTGGAAGGAAATGTTTAATGAGGTGTAGATATGCCGTCAAATAATTTTGATTTCTGCTTAATGGGAAAAAATGAAATTCAAATACTAAGAACTAAAAAAAAAAACTTCGAAAAATACATTTTGCACTTTATAGTAGTGTATAAATGTTTTAGTTATGTGTGGAATTAAAATTATAAAGAAACATCATCGTGATTTCTAATGCTGAAGATTAAAGGAGCACTTATATTAGGATTGTAAGATGTTACTTGTAGCAGAGAGAATACATGCTCAAATTGAGATGCCTTCCAAAGCGCAGTTTATAAGTGAGTCTTGAATATTATTCATCTCTAAACATAATCTCTTCTGATTCAAAGGCATAGGTAGATCAAAATATAGTTAGAATAGTATGAGCCAGCTTCTGAAACAGTTAAACGTGCTTCGAATCAAATTCATGTTTCGAAATATTCGTAACTGAGATTTTTACTTAGACATATTTCTTGTAAATCTTTCTGTCTCAATCAAATCCAACATTTTTCTTGTTTCCCTTAAATACTGAATCTTAAATGAACTAGACTGGAAATCAATAAGTGGCGTTTAAAATTCTTCAATTTCCAATCAATCAGATAGAAACAAGATCAGATTATCAAATGAAGTCCCATTCAGGTACAAAATAAACTTGAGCATTTAAGAGAGTTTATGATACTGAGAAAAATTTGCTGATAATTCCTTGATTGAAGAATCGCTTTCGGAAATATAACACATAAAATCACAAATAGAAATCAAATAGAACTTAAAATGCAGTTGCATCAAAGAAATTGACCATTCTATACGTAGACAGACTTTGCACCATTAACAATTGAAGTCAAGGATATAACTAAGGTAAGGCAATAACAAATGAGCATGCTCGCCGCAACTCATCACTCTCGTTTGTTCCTAATATTTCATAGAGGAATTTGTTTTATTTTGAATTCAAATACAAACCGTTTTGATCGATGACATACCAAAAATATTGTGTCCCGTGCCTTCAAAGGAACGCGTGCGATTGGGTTCCTATCTTTGCCGTAGAGGTTGAAGTAAGCTTTTTTTAGAAAGGTTAAAATCTATAAAATTTGAAACTTAAAAATATCAAGTTCTTAAAAGAAAATAATTAGCTTACCAACACCGATCATCGACTATCGATCATCCTTGGGAGGATTCAAACCCACGACGTTTGGATTAGAAAACCAACAGTTTATCGATTGCGGTACAGGGACTTAAGGATTGAATTCACCCAGTATGTAACGTGAAAACTATTTATACTTTTGCCAATAAATTATAAATGTTTAAAAGAAGTAACACCCGTTGTTACACGACCATCCCTGGTGGGATTCGATCCCACAACCTTTGGATTAGAAGTCCAACGCGCTATCCACTGCGTTACAGGGACTTACGGATTAACTTCACTCGGGATGTAATGTGGCAAGTATTTATAGTTTTGCTAATAGAGTAGAAATGTTTAAAACAAATAACATACGCCCATCTGTAGTGGGATTCGAAACCACGAAAAATGGCTTAAAAGTCTAACCCGCTATCCACTGCGCTACACGGACATAAGGTTTGCATTCATTCAGTTTGTAGCGTGAAAAGTATTTATAATTTTGCCAATAGAGTAGAATTGTTTAAAAGAAGTAACATCCGTTGATACACGACCATCCCTGATGGGATTCGAACCCACGTGAAATTAAAATTATAAAGAAACATCATCGTGATTTCTAATGCTGAAGATTAAAGTACTTATATTAGGATTGTAAGATGTTACTTGTAGCAGAGAGAATACATGCTCAAATTGAGATGCCTTCCAAAGCGCAGTTTATATAAGTGAGTCTTTAATATTATTCATCTCTAAAAATAATCTCTTCTGACTCAAAGGCATAGGTAGATCAAAATGTGGTTAGAATAGTATGAGCCAGCTTCTGAAACAGTTAAACGTGCTTCGAATCAAATTAGATGTTTCAAAATATTTGTTATTGGGATTTTTACTTAGGCATAATTCTTGTTAATCTTTCTGTTTCAATCAAATCCAACGTTTTCTTGATTCCCTTACTTGCTGAATTCTTATTGAACTAGACAGGAAATCAATAAGTGGCGTTTAAAATTCTTCAATTTTCAATCACTCGAATATGGACAAGTTCAGATTATCAAATGAAGTCCATTGAGCTACAAAATAAACTTGAGCATTTAAGAGAGTTAATGATACCGAGAAAAATTTGCTGATACTTCCTTGATTGAAGAATCGCTTTCGGAAATATAACACATAAAATTACAAATATAACTTAAATAACAAATGAGCAATAACAAATGAGTATGCTCGCCGCAACTCATCACTCTCGTTTGTTCGTAATACATCGTAGAGGAATTTGTTATTTTGAATTCATTTACAAACTGTTTTGATCGATGTCGTGCTAAAAATATTGTGTCCCGTGCCTTCAAAGGAACGCGTACGATTGGGATCAAATCTTTGGCGTAGAGGCTGAAGTAAGGTAATTTAAGAAAGGTTAAAATCTATAAAATTTGAAACTGTAAAAATATCAAGTTGTCAAAAAAATAATTAGCTTACCAACACCTTCTGAGAGAAATAACATACAAAGACTATCGACCATACCTGGGGGGATTCAAACCCACGACATTTGGATTAGAAGACCAACGGGTTATCGATTGCGGTACTGGGACTTAAGGATTGAATTCAACCCGTATGTAACGTGAAAACTATTTATACTTTTGCTAATAAATTATAAATGTTTAAAAGAAGTAACACCCGTTGATACACGACCTTTGGATTAGAAGTCCATCGCGCTTTCCACTACGCTACAGGGACTTACGGATTAACTTTACTCAGGATGTAAAGTGGCAAGTATTTATACTTTTGCTAATAGAGTAGATATGTTTAAAAGAAATAACATACGCCCATCCCTGATGGGATTCTAACCCACGCCCTTTGGATTAAGAGACGAACGGGTTATCGATTGCGGTACAGGGACGTAAGGATTAGAAGACCAACTGGTTATCGATCTCGGTACAGGGACTTAAGGCTACAGTGGACAGTTAAAATGTGGAAAATTGACTAAAACATCGAAAAAAATTTTTTGGCTTATTTTAATATTATATTAGCTTCTCTATCAAACGCAAAAAATTTTTTTTGGTTTCATGCATTTTTTACTTAGTTATGGGGTAGTTCCGATTCAGTCATTCAGGACCACGCCCCTTTGTTTACATTCTGATGTCATGCTGACAAAGCTGTCATGTACTTTGACAGTACGAATTTTATTTACTGTAGACATAGCCTCTCTAATTTTTATTTTTAAATGTTAATTTATCAAGGTCTGGATGGCAACAATTTGTTTTAACTGTATCTGAGACCTAAATCGGCATTATTTGTTTACAATTCGTTCGAACTTGCGTTTGCATTTTTCGTTCAATTTTATTCAAACTTTATATTGATTTTACCAAAACAAAAAGTTCTTTTCCGAACTAAAGTTCATTTTAAATGGCTTTTGTTATTTAAAATTTTTATAATGGATCTTATATCATCGAGATATAGAAAACCTAAAGGTCGTCCTACCAAAGGAGGAAGATGTTGGTGGGAAGCGCGTTGGACTTCCATTCAAAAGTCGTGCTTTCGGATCTTATCTGGAAAGTTCCTGTATCAGCTGATGTTATTACTTTTAAACATTTCTACTCCATTGGCAAACGTATAAATATTTTTCACAATATTTAATAAGTGATGTCAAACGTTGCGTCCCTGTCGTGCAGTGGATAGCACTTTGGATTTCTAATCCAAAGGTCGTGGGTTCGAATCCCACGTGGTAGAGCGTTTGTTTTTTCTTTTAAACATTTCTACTCTATTAGCAAAAGTATACTTACTAGTCACATTACATCCTAAGTAAAGCTAACCCATAATAACCTGTAGCGCAGTGGATAACGCATTGGATTTCTAATCCAAAGGTCGTGGGTTCGAATTTCACCAGGGACGGGCGTATGTTATTTCTTTTAAAAATTTCTACTTTATTGGCAAAAGTATAAATAATTTTCACGTTACATGCTGAGTGAAGGCAAACCGAATGTCTCTGTAGCGCAGTGGATAGCGTGTTGGACTTCTAATCCAAAGGTCGTGGGTTCGAATCTTGTCTGGAATGGTTCTGTATCAGCGGATGTTATTACTTTTAAACATTTCTACTCTATTAGCAAAATTATAAATACTTGCCACGATACATCCTGAGTGAGATTAATCTATAAGTCCCTGTAGCGCAGTGAATAGCGCGTTGGACTTCTAATCCAAAGGTCGTGGGTTCGAATCCCACCAGGGATGTTGGTATGTTATTTCTTTTAAACATTTCTACTCTATTGGCAAAAGTATAAATACTCTTCACATCACATCCTGAATGAAGGTAATCCATATGTCCCTGTAGCGCCGTGGGAAGCGCGTTGGACTTCCATTCAAAAGTCGTGATTTCGAATCTCATCTGGAATGGTTCTGTATCAGCGGATGTTATTACTTTTAAACATTTCTACTCTATTAGCAAAATTATAAATACTTGCCACGATACATCCTGAGTGAGATTAATCTATAAGTCCCTGTAGCGCAGTGGATAGCGCGTTGGACTTCTAATCCAAAGGTCGTGGGTTCGAATCCCACCAGGGATGTTGGTATGTTATTCTTTTAAACATTTCTACTCTATTGGCAAAAGTATAAATACTCTTCACATCACATCCTGAATGAAGGTAATCCATATGTCCCTGTAGCGCCGTGGGAAGCGCGTTGGACTTCCATTCAAAAGTCGTGATTTCGAATCTCATCTGGAATGGTTCTGTATCAGCGGATGTTATTACTTTTAAACATTTCTACTCTATTAGCAAAATTATACATACTTGCCACGATACATCCTGAGTGAGATTAATCTATAAGTCCCTGTAGCGCAGTGAATAGCGCGTTGGTCTCCTAATCCAAAGTCGTGGGTTCAAATCCCACCAGGGATGGTCGGGTATCAGAGGATGTTGCTTCTTTTAAACATTTCTACCTTATTGGCAAAAGTATAAATACTTTTCACATTAATTACTGAGTGAAGGCAAACATCATGTCCGTGTTGCTCAGTGGATAGCGCGTTGAACTTCTAATCCAAAGGTCGTGGGTTCGAATTTCACCAGGGATGGTCGTGTATCAGAGGATGATGATTCCTTTAAACACTTCACGCAGCATTTTCATCTGTGCTCAACATGCCAACAATAGACCGAAAAACCTTTGCCAAATGCATGCACAACTTATCCGTGAAAAACAAAGAGGTGAAGAAAAAATGCTCGAAATGTCACGTCAAGCTGCTAGAGAAGCTCACGTAAAAGTTGATGCTTCTCTAAAAATCAGGAAATAATTGATGTGAGTGTATCATATGACGGTACTTGGCAAAAGCGAGGACATACGTCTAACCTAGGATTAGGAATAATCATCGATATCCTTAGTGGACTTGTCCTTGACTTTGAAGTATTGTCGAAATACTGTCATAATTGTGTAGTTGCTGGTCGAGATATGGGAGTCGATAGTGCGGAGTTCCACATATGGCAAAAAGGACATGCGGATGAGTGTGACAAAATTTCGATGGAACTTCTGGAGCCATGGAGATGCACGCTGCACTAATTATGTGGAGGCGATCAATTAGTGATTGCCAAATGATTCGTTTCCATGCTGAGTGATGGTGACTCAAAAACTTTCAATTTTTGTCGGACAATAAAATATATGGTTCTGATATAAAAATGGTAAAGGAAGAGTGCCTGAATCATATTAGCAAAGAGGCTAGCACATCGTTACGTAACAAAGTGAAAGAATGGAAGGTGAAAAAGTGACTTGGTGGGCGTAATGGAAGCCTTACAGATAAAAACATCACAAAGTTGCAAAATTACTATAGAAAGGCAATAAAAGATAATGTTCCTGATACCGATAAAATGAAACTGCTATATATGCCAGCCTGATGCATTGCTCGTCAACTGACAAAAGCCTATGCATGGTAAGTGTCCTCAAGGGGAATCATGGTGTTTCTATAAAAGAGCTATAGCCAAAGGTGAGACCCCAGGGTCACACAGTTCCATGAAAACCGTACTTGTCGCCACAAGTAGTGGAGAAAATCGTATGCCTTTTATCAACGTTTAGCTTCAGACACCATTCTTGAAAGATGTAGCAGGTAAGACGCAAAAATTCGAATGAAAGTTTACTTCTGCATTTGGCGAAAATGCCCAAAAGAGGTATTCGTCTCCAAAAAGGAGGCTGGAAATAGCAGTAACGGATGCCATTGAAAAGCACAATTTGGGCTATGTAAAATCTCTTGAAGCGAAAGAGGACTCATGTCTAAATGACAGTTTTCTTTGACTATTGCAGAAAGACAAGATAAACGAAGCATTTCTCAGAATATTTCTACAAAACAAAAAAGGAAAAGAAATGCCACGAATACAAATGCAGCCTATAGTGCCGGTGCTTTTTAAATTTTTTTTATCAGACAGTAGCAAACAGCTTTCTTGTTATGTGTAATTAGATTTGTTATTTGTTTGAATTTTGTAATTTAATTGTATTGAAATACTTTATTTTTGCTCATTGTGATTAATGAAATATATAATATATTATCTGGTTGATGAAATAATAATGAAATACATTCTGTTAGTTTACTTTATATTTTATTGAATGTTCTTGCTTACTTCAATTTTTATCATTATATATATTACATGTCAATGTGACTGTTACAATAAATATTGCAGAATCTTATACATATATTCTATGTTTATCTTATCTTTATGATATTAGTGTTTTTCAAATTTATATGAATGTCTTTAATTGTTTTTAAAAAAACTAAGTTTTTTCCTTTAGAATAATAATAGCTGTTCTAAAAAATGAAACCTTCCTCGAAAGCATTGAATTTTGTAATTTAATCTCTTTGAAATACTTTATTTTTACTCATCATGATTAATGAAATATATAATATACTATCTGGTTGAGATAAAAACAATGAAATACATTCTGCTAATTTACTTCAGATATTATAAGAAAGTTCTAGCTTACTTCAATTTTTATCACTGTATATACCACGTGTCAATGTGACTGTTAATCCAATAAATATTGCAGAACCTTATGTATATATATTTCTGCATCTATCTTATATTTGTATGATATTAGTGTTTTTTCAAATTCATATTTATATCTTTAATATTTTTTTAAAAATAAGTTAATTTCCTTTAAAATAAAAAAATTGTTTTTTTTTCTCAGAATCAAAAATTTGCCTCGAAACCAAAACTCAAATGTTCCATGCGTTGCAATTTTTGTCGAATTATAACAAAACTTTCCAAAAAGTATTCATCTAATGTAAGGAATACTTATAAATTCTTGGATGCATTGTAGTAATAGTGATAGGGATGAAAGAAGAAATTAAAAAGTTTTTATGTAGGAAATCATTAAAATTCTTGAAATTTTTATATAAAAATTTGCGTTTACCCATATTTTGTAAATTATCATATAAAACATTACATTGTATGCATACATTTGTAAAGAATTGCTTAAAGAAGTTAAATCAGGTGAAAACATGAAATTTAAAAAAAAAAAAAATCAAAACGCATGGAACGTTTTGAAATTTTCGTTAAAATTTTTTTAAATTTTAAATTTCTTAAAAACTAATCATTTTTTCTCACCAAATTTTTTATATGGTTTTAGTTCTAAGTTACATACAGCCAGTAAAAATTTGGGGCATGTTTGTAAAAAATTAAAATTTTTTTTTTTACTGTCCACTGTAGCCTTAAGGATTGAATTCACCCAGTATGTAATGTGAAAATTATTTATACTTTTGCTAAAATAAATTATAAATGTTTAAAAGAAGTAACACCCGTTGATACAGTTCCAGCCCTGGTAGGATTCAAACCCATGACCTTTGGATAATTAGTCGAACGTGTTATCCACTACGTTACAGGGACTTATAGATTAACTTCACTCAGGATGTAATGTGACAAGTATTTATACTTTTGCCAATAGAGTAGAAATGTTTAAAAGAACGACCTTTTGCTTAGAAGTCCAACGCGCTATCCACTGCGCTACACGGACATAAAGATTGCAACGTGAAAAGTATTTATACTTTTGCTAATAGAGTAGAAATGTTTAAAATTAGAACCATCGGCTGATACACGACCATCCGTGGTGGGATTCGAACACACGACCTTTGGATTAGAAGTCCAACGCGTGCTATCCACAGCGCTACAGGGACTATGGATTAGCTTCACTTAGGATGTAATGTGACAAGCATGTATACTTCTGCTATTAGAGTAGAAATGTTTAAAAGAAATAACATCCGCTGATACAGGACCATTCCAGATGAGATTCGAAAGCACGACTTTTGAATGGAAGTCCAACCTGCTTCCCACGGCGCTACAGGGATTTGTAGTTTGCCTTCATGCAGTACGTAATGTGAAAATTATTTATACTTTTGCTAATAAATTATAAATGTTTAAAAGAAGCAACATCTTCTGATACATGACCATCCCTGGTGGGATTCGAACCCACGACCTTTGGATTAGAAGTCCAACGCGCTATCCACTTCGCTACAGGTACATAAGGTTTGACTTTACTAATTAGGTAATGTGACAAGTATTCATACTTTTGCCAATAAAGTAGAATTGTTTAAGGTGAGTAG